>WOGR01003421.1:0-15916 GCA_015342045.1 Leptinotarsa lineolata
ACGACTGCTAGATTCGGCATTCTGATGAATGGATTAGCTTATTTGTAATCTATTTACTTGCAACTTGGGGATAAAAAGAGATTATTCATTCAAAACTTCAGTGATGCACAATCTCAGAAATTGTTTTTTATCACAATGTAATATATTTCTTTTTGGGATGAAGTATTTTACAAATAGATAACCCTATTTGTTCATTAATGATTATTTAATTTCGGAATACTATTCACGACTGATATGCAACGTGATGTTTCGATATCAAAATATACATTTAACGAACCTGAATAGAGTAATTTGTTAAGTTTTTGATAATTATATGATGAAAGTTGTTGGTGCTATCAACAACATTGCCCCAAAGTGGCAAAAAGTGAATTAAATTATCTGTCATTCATTTTAGTTCCAAGTTGAAGGAATTCTTTATACTGAAAAAAAAAACATATCCCAATTTAGCAGACATATACAATGATTTTGATAAAGTGAGCATGTTCTTGCAACCGTTTTCAGAAAAAGAACTTCTTTTACTTTTGAAGAGATGAATAAAGAATAGAAATTCTGCTGTATCAGATGAAATCCCAGGATTTATTATTTATTTTGAGGGATGTCCTCGAGGATATTATTGCTCCTCTAACTCATTTGGTGAATTTATCTTTTCAAATAGGTTCAATTCCAAGTCATTGAAATTGGCAAAGTAATACCAATTCAAATGAAAAATTATTCTGAATTATTGGAAAATCATAGACCGATAACAATTCTATCTGTAACGTATTCAAAACACGTGTTTTTTGCCATACAAGACGATAAGCAGCCACGAGACAGACTGTGGTTGCTCATCGTTTTGAGGTTCAACTCAGTACACTCCGAACTTTACTGGTCAAGAACTGTTTTATTTGGCGAACTGTGTTTTTGTGGAATAAACTTTTTGAGAACGTTTTTCAAATGAATTTATTCTGCAGCGATTCAAATCCAACGTGAATCGCTACTTCCGCACAGACACTGTTTTTGGAGTTTCTTAAGGATTTTTCTGTAGTACTTGTTTCTTATATTTGAAAAAAGAATTATTATGTTATATCTCGAAGGGACTAATTGACACACACATTGTTTCAACGAGTCACACGCTAGCGGTAATCGTATTTTTTTATATCAAACATGTGTTTGTATTGACAAGAATGAAATTAATTTTTCAACAGAGGGTCAACTTTTTTGATATGATGACACTCATAAATAGGTTCAAAGAGGGCAACTATTCCTTTCAAACAATATTTTCATAATAATGCGTAGAAGGAAGTGGAACAAAAGAGAATATAGGAAATAAATGATGAGATTCAACTGCGAAGTGTTTCTTTCGCTGTTACTTAACCCGAAAAAGCCATGAAGGGAACATATAATTCATTCCTCACTGGGGCGATGCAAATTCGTTCAGAGGATTCAACAAGTGATTTTTCATAGAAACTGTATCATCCAAATTATTTACATCCTTTCTTCTGGAAAAGAAATGCCGAGTTCGTCATTTTTGTTTTATCCACAGATGTAAAAATCTTTTCGCATTTGTGAGATGAATTATAAACGATGAGGATTGAAATCATATATGCAATTTATTTGTTTTCACTCGGCGGGTTGAAAATTTGAATATTACATTTTGTAGTTATATGTAAAAGAGAATCACTTTCGAAATTTGTATTTGTCCATTTTGTATTTACTTACTAAAAAAATCATAACGTGTCAATTATAACATTAGAAAAACATTTTCGCTCTTCTCAATTTCCATAGTGGATGCTCAATAACTTCTTTCTACATCGAGGTTAAAATTCATTTCCATGATAGTTATTCGTAATTAAATATTCAATATAAATTTTGTCCTAGCTAAAACCCCCCTGTTCTACGAGTTCGTGAAAAAACTTGAAACTCGCTCAGACCCGTCGATTTCAATTTCAGGGGGAACACTTTCACCAACTACATCATTATTGTGTTGTCAACCCTCTAATTATTGGTTGATGATAATGATTATCTCTACAATGTTTGTTTCTTGACGAATCTTCTTTTTAATTGAATGAACATGTGAACAGGCACAACTGTAGATACTGGAGTGACGTAAAACCCTATTGGTACAGGAAATCTCATTCACAAACTCCCCAGGAATTGAATGTTTTGGCTGGTATTCTAGGAGACCATATTGTGAGTCCATATTTTATTGATGGTAACATCAACAGACAAACATTACTTGAACTTCTGGATACAACTGTTAACCATAGAATCACTTAGTTACTTGGAGACGATGATAGTGTACTTGAAGGTCAGCTCACCTTTCAAATAAAATGGAACTTCTTCACATTTTGTTGCACCTGTACGTCAATTTTCAGATGATAATTTCACAGGAAGATGGCTTGGAAGGCAAGGACCAATAGAATGAACGGCTTTATCTCCTGATTTATTACCAATAGACTTATTTTCGTAGGGTCATTTGAAATCCAAAGTATATATTACGCAACCAAATTCTCTTGATGATCTATGCAGGAGAATTGTTGTGAAGTGTCGTGCAGTGACTCCAGAAATGTTGAGAAATGTGCGAAGACAATTAAAAAATCGCTTATACCTATGTATGGAGCTGAATGGTTCACATTTTGAACCTCTCCTATAATGATTACATTTTAGGTGATGAAAAATAAAGATATCTTGATGAAATTTAGTTTTCATCAGAATTTCAACAACACCTGATCCATTGAAAATTCTGAAGTAGGTGCTGCTGGGGATGAGAAGATTGACAACACAATGATGATGTACTTGGTGAAAGTGTTTTCCCTAGAAATGAAAATCGACGGGTTTGAGCGATTTTCAAGTTTTTTCACAAGTTTACAGATTGAGGGGGTGACAAGTTTTAGCTGGGACATACTGTATATATGATGTAAAGGCAGTTGCCACTTCAATATTTGTTTTATGAATTGTAATATTGAATGAATGTATGAATTCAATAAAATGTATTGATTGAGTTTCAAATAACAAAGCTTTTGAGAGAATTATTTACAGTTGATTTGTCATATCATGTGCAAGTATTGCACTGTAATAATCCATCCCGATGTTGATGAATAGTCGAGTATTACGCAAAATCTCCATTAGGAGTGGATGACCCATTTTCGGTGGTTTTGGGACACTGCAGGCTATTCTGCACTTCTGAAACATCACCTGATAGCCTTCACAGGAAGCTCTTTCGTTTATGATCCAATATTTTTTCTTATTTCAATGTGAATGATTTGTGTCCCCTATGTTTAGACTTCTCACGAAAATTTGGAAAATGCAGTTCATTCATTTGTTCTCAGAGCCGAACATAGAAGACATCTTTGATTCATTTTTCAAAAATCTTGCTAGTCAGTCCAAGAACGAGTAATTTTTTTTTGTTTATTTTCAGCTAAATTTTCTCGGTTTGTAGCATTCTGATCACTGTTAAACTTGCAGAAAGATGAATATTTTCTTCCTTTGCTTCTTTTTCGGGTTTCCTATGAATTTGTTTATCTATGCAGTGCTCCCTATGAGTCGCAGCCATATTTGGAAATCCATAGAACAGTTTGAACGATTGATATCATTTTCTTCAAATTTCATTATACAAGCTGCATCAGCTATAATAATTTTTGATGAAACTCACTTCCAGTCCATGATGTAAGTTGTTTCCTGAATCTCACCAATACGAAGTTCAGAAAACCTTACGAGGTATCAGGATTTTCATTTCTTTTCTCAAAGATCAACACATTGCTGCCGATACTGCTGCTAAAAATTCCAAAAGTGGTATGGAAAGTTCAAGAAGTGATACTCTCGTTTTTGCTATCATCATAATAACTAATATGGACTCGCAGAAAATAACTCGCAGCTAAGCTATTCAACAAGACGATAGTTTATAGTTTTTCCAACCATTTTTCCGCATTAGCTGCTAGAGGCATATGTCAATTTATCATCGAACCCACTCCTGTAAACCATACTTATCGAATAATAATTTTTACTCTTGCAGTGATGAAAGATAAACATCCTGATGGATCAAAAACCAACATTTTTATTATAATATTTGCCCTCGTATTTGTCGTTCATCGTCTTCATCTTTCACTCCGGAACGGAAATCGTTAGAATCCAAAAATATTCCTGGAATTTTGAAAGTAGAAGAAGAATCGAAAAATATTCCATCATTAGACATGAATTTGACTTTCAGTTCACTATCCCAAATCCTATAAGTAGTTGAAAATTTTTTTACTGCCAATATCATCTGAATTGAATATCCTCATCATCTGTATACCTTGTGAGTTTATTCAGATAACCTCTTCCTACATACAGAATAATTTTATTAAAATGAGTATGTTCAAGATTTTGGTCCTTCCTACATTTCTTCAACAGTTTATTGAAAGTAGTCGTGTACATTTCTTTTCACAGTATTTTCCAAATAACTAGACCAATCGCTTTGCTATCCTATCAGCGATGTCAAAATTGACAGAGTGAGCTGTGAACCACCATATTCTTGAATATTTGAAAGACTTCAACATCTTGAGTGATCATCAATATGGCTTTCGGAAACAAAGAACTGCAGGCGACTTTCTATTGTGTCACCCATATTTGGAATAACGTAATCGAGATGCATGGATAGTCAACAGTTATTGCGTTTGATATTTCTGAGGCTTTTGGCCGTGTGTGACATGAGGGTTTGCTGGCCAAACTTTGATGCTATGGCTTGTCGGATTATTCTTGTGTATGGCTCTCCAGCTTCCTGAATAAAAGTTTGCTGCAAGTAGCCGTCGATGGAGTCCATATCGAATATTTTCACTATCATCGCTGGTGTTTTCCGGGGATCCATATTGTCTCGAACCCCTCTCTTTATTGTATATTAACGACTTATTGGGAAAAAACAGGAATCCAATGTATTGATTTGCTGACGACAGCACACTTGTCTTGTCATTCCATTTGGATTCCAGGACATCGGCAGCGGTTGCACTTCTTCACCGGCAGCAGGAGGTCACATATCTTAGTGATGATCTAGAAGTGATTTCGAATTGGGGTGAAAGTAACCAGGTTCAATTCAACGCCAAGAAAACCTAGGCATCGGTTTTTTCTGGAAAAATGAATGTCTCTGAACCGGATATAATAATGTCAGGACGAACAATTCCGCTTTCTGCTTCGACAAGTTTGTAGGGGGTTAAAATTGACACCAATATGTCTTAACAAATTTGTCTTGGCACAATCATATCGCTGGAATTGCAAAGGCTGCTTCTCAAAAGCTTGGAACAATGTTTCGGATCAGGGAACTGTACACACCTCAGTAAATTTTGATGCTCCATAAAGCTTAGATCAGACCTTCTTTGAAGTATCTTTCTCATGTATGGGGCTCCGCTCCTAAGAATACCCTGAAGCTGCTGGAGTCCATCCAGAAAAGAGCCATCCTCCTGATTGGAAACACGAACATCACTTTCAACCTTGATAGTCTGGAATATCGAAGAAAAGTTAAAGATTCGTCTCTCTTTATAGATACTTTCATGGAAAGTGTTTCACTGACCCTTCACATTCGATTCCACCAAGAGCGGTACATATCAGAAATTCACGAAGGACTGTGGCTGCTCATCGATTTGAGGTTCAACTCGGTACACCTTGAACTTCACTGTTTTAAGACTCTTCCTTTGTAAAACTGCGTTTGTGTGGAATGAACTTTATGAGAATGTTTTTCCAAATGAAGTTAATCTCCAGCGATTCAAATCCGACGTGAATCACTACTTTGGCACAGGCGCACTTTTGTCCTTGAAAAAAACACAACCCCAACTAACGAGAAAAATTTCTGTTATTTTTGACCTAAAATGTTATTGTTTACATTAGGCAATTAACACGAAGACGAAATACATTCGAGAGTCACTTTACTGAATGGGGATTCTCCATAGTTTCAAACTTTTCTGAAAAAATATGTTTTGAACTTGAAAGTGTTCCTTTCGCTTTCACTGTTGAAGAATTAGGTAAATGTGACATATTTAGTTAAACGGGATGAATAGCTGCAAATTGTTTCTCGTTAAACAGAGCACTTTACGTGAAATTGAACATGACCTTATGCGAGAAGATATTCTGAGTTTAGGTAATTAATAAGGAGAAAATCCAATTTAGTCAAAACACTTTTCAGATGAACCCTTCCAAGCTTCTGTTCAAGAAATTTCTTCGAAAAATCTCTGCTGGTATTCAAAAACATAATTCTGTTTGTACAGTCAATTTCGGATGAACCAGAACTGATAGATAGAGGAAACGAATACAATATGAATTTGAAGACTTCGACATTATTATTTCGGAGCACATTGATTGATTGATCAAAATTCTATTATTTCCTTAAACTCTGATGTGAATGATTGTAACTGAGTTTTGCAAACTGACACTACTGATGTATTACACATAAACATCTACCCTCATGAAGACGCCATATATGGGATCTACGAACCACTCAAACCTTGCTTATTCAAGACAAACAGCGATCTTTGCAAGACCAAACATCGACATTGACCACCAAATGATAAATTGCTTTCTCTCTTCCTCTGCAGCTTCCACTACAAGAAAACTAGGTTTCATCTGATGCCATTAATAATAAAGTTGTACATGATGCAATGAATTGTCAATATTGTAAGATGTCTGAAACTATTTCATAGGCTCATATTTTTTCTGATTTGTAAGAGAAATTTAGGAGTTTTGCAGAAGGATATACAGGAAAATATTTTATTATACAATCATTTTGAAATATGCAGAACTTTTTTGTCGCAGTTTGTCGTCAAGTGTTCTGATACACGATTGAATTTCAAATTGCAATGGGTATATTATCAGGAGAGATCAATTTTCTAGAAAGAAAGGTTTTGGTTTTCTGTTTCTCCACCCCTATATGAAAAAATGTGGTAATATTCTGAAGAAAGAAAAAAGGCAATCAATTTCAACAATTCGATGTGTAGATCAAGCGAAGAAGTAACTTTTATGTACAAACTGGAAGAAAACGCCTTCTCGAAATAGCTACTATCATATAAACATTGAATTACAAAAATAATTCTCTCGAAACAACTACTTTCATATTTTTTTCAATATAATTTTTGTAATTTGGATTCAAAATGAAAGAACAATAAGTATATTGAAACCAACAAAAAATCAAATTCGATAAAAAAACTCAAAAGAAAAATTCCGTTCGATTCCAGACTCTACGTAAACGCAGGAACCTCATCGCCCAAGGAGGGCGTTATTTAGATCGGATCGTATTGCTTCGTCTGTAGAACAGCAAATTAGAAACCCGTGTTCCCAGGGGCTTTAGCACGTATTCTTCTTGCACTGTCTTGACCGACTAACACATACAATCACAGACACATTTAGTGTGTCTGTGGTTGTATGTGTTGTATGGTTGTATGGTTGTATGTGCTATATGGTTAGTCCTCATTTTTGTTTGTACCTATGTTGTCTGTTACAAATAATTTAAACGTTTTTTGACATAGATAACTGATGTTTGAGCCCTGAAGATGGATTCAATAAAATCCGAAACGTTGGCAAAAACTAAATTGTTTATCTACGAACTTTTTGATCCCTTTCCCAACCAACAAAAAAACTGCATTTGAAAATAATAATGTCCCAGTATGTACTGGGGAGTTGTGAAGACTATTCTAGAAATTTTTTGAGAGTGAAACTTCTGGACCTTGCAAAGCACATCCTGGTGAGGTGAGATTGAGAACTCGTTCATACTGCGAAACTATTGCCAGGGCAGTTGTCGAAGAAAAATGGTGGAGTCCTCATAAACAATTGAACTCACACACGTAGACGTCTCGACTGACAAAGGTAAACTAGCCCAAAACGAGACATCTACTATCCTACCACGTTCACATGGCGCCAACTGTCAAGACAACCGCTGTGATAGAGTGGTGGGGGCATGACTGTGCCCAGGCAATTGTGTTTTGTCTACTCCTGGAGACAGTCGAATTTCAGGGCAACTGGCAGGGCAGTAAGCATACCAATTGGCCAGCGGTATTTACACGTAGCCAATAATTTTATATTAGTAAGCTGTTCTCTGTCAATTGTCTCTTCAACTGGCATCGTGTAAACGCGGCTTAAGAGTTTGGAAATTTTCGTTTGTTACAATAAACTAATCGACGAATTTGCATCAAATATTGCGTAACTGCTCTACAAGTGGAACGAAAGTTTACGAGAAAGAAATAATTGTGAACAATCAGAGAAGTGGCTGATGATTTGCGTGAAGCAATCCGCCCATTCTTGTGTTGTACTGTGTCGTTTCGCAAGCATATATCTCATTGAAAGCGCATGACTGAAAGTTTTTTAAAGAATGAAAAAAGTGCTAGCACAAGTGTAGAACATCTAATGGAAACTATAGTCATTGTGGACGAATGAATGGATATTACGAAAAAATAGAATTTCTATTACTTTCTGAACGTGCCTCGTATCTACTTTGATAGTTTCACGATGATCTAGGAAGTTCCAGGTTGTTTCTAAACGCTTTAGACTATTTTCGAATATTAGATAATGTTCCCGCATCATCTATAATGGTATGGAGTGCCCTCGAATGTTCTGAACTATTCGAGTAAAGTTTAGAAGGTGGTAATTCTAGCCCTTCTACCTTCAAAGACAGGCTTTTGAGTTGAAAATTGAGGGGTACTGTAACATTTAACTCCCTCGAACGTTACACAATGATCTGTTTTCAGAGATACATGATATAAGGTGTGTGGATTATGACAAAAATACGTCGGTCATAATCAGCACTTATTAAAAATATTTTCAAAAACCACGTAGTATATGCAAACTGTGGTATCGCTCATCTCGCCTTGGAGAACAACCATAGAATAAATGGAAACTGTCTGAAATACTAGATACATAACACTAGATATTTGAATGCTTTCAAGAGTCTGGAAATAGCATGTGTGGCATGAAAACTATGAACAATTATAAAGGCCCCATTTCAAATATTCTAACTTCATATGAATGGCTCTGTTAAAATTGGTACGAATTTTCACGGGGGGCATTTTTCGCGAATCTCTACCCGAAATCATTGATGTGTCACTGAAAGTGAAAGTGTACCCTGTTGGATATTGATATAGTAACAAATTAGTGTAGTGTATATTCTGAAGACTCCAACTTGGTTGATGCGTCTAGAAGAGTGTTGAAGTTCTAGTGTTTGGAAACAGTGCCTTATTTCGAATAACTGTACTGATGCTATACGGACACAGTCAAAAAAGGCAGATTGAGTAAAAACACTACACCGGATTATAGTCATGAATTAGTCGAGAAAGAAAATACTGACCGAAGATATAAAAACGGATATCGAGCTTTATGCAATGCGGATATAATGTTATCGTAATCGACAAGGGAGATAGCGCACCCTTTAAAAGTGCTGACTGTATCGCTACAGCTACAACTATCCATTTCCGTAAAGACGTCTCGAAAGGGTGTTTTATTGTTTCCGTATTCAACAGAAATAACAACTTGTCGCGAGTGATGAAGAACGGGATTACAATGGAAGATTGTCTCTTTAGAGCACAATAGAAAGGTAACAATTGAAATTTTTCAAAATCTACACTTAAAAGGTCATTTCGGTAACATGAAACATATACGATAGTAATGGTAATTCTGTGTTGAATATAAGCTGGCTCAACACGTTTCAAAACCTTATAAAAATGTCAATTTTGTGGAACAAGATGTCAACAGGAAGCATTCTCCTATTTGCCATAATAGCCATCTTGTTCGTTTCATAAACGTGTAGTCTTCTCCTGATACCAAATTTCAGACGAAGAGAAGAATTTCGTGTGTTCTGGATTATTGATCAGCCAGGTGATGACCATGAACTGTACCAAAAAATTTATGAGTCTGATAGCATCAACGTTTCATATACTGTTATAGTTAACTAGCGTTCCCTCCGGCTCAGCACGGGTGCAATGCACCCACCCACCAAAAATTCAAGGGCACGGAGAAACAGCGATGAAAAGGTAACTTTATTTTATGAACGCGCCTTTTTCCCGATGGCTGGTGCCCTAGTTGAAGTATTTAAAAATCCTTTCTTATTGGACATCTACAACATAAAACGATTTATATACAAACTTTCAGACTCTGAAAATATAGCCATTCGGAGAAATAGTGATGGAAAGGTACCTTCATTTTATGAACGCGCCTTTTCCCTCGCGGCTGGCGCCCCAGTTGGAATATTCGAAATTATTTTCTTATTGCACATTTACAACATAAAACGAATCCACATACAAAATTCCAGCCTCCGAAAATATAGCGGTACGGAGAAACAGTAATAGAAAGGTAATTTTCATATGTTAACGCGCCCCTTTCATCACCACGTTGAAATATTCGAAAATCCTTCCTTAATGCGCATCTAAAACCTAGGAAGCACCTATGTACCAACTTTCAGCATCCTAGGACTTACCAGTATGGAGAAATAGAGATTAATGAGTGTTAAGTGAGTGTAAGTATTATTTTTGACATGATTTTCAAAACTTAAAAACTAGAATCAATATCCACTTCTAGATTCACAGCTAAATCAACAGAGGAAAAGCTGATATCTATCACTTCAATTTTATATCTGAATCTATAAACTCTATCTAACGTTTGAGATTGAAAGTAATATCCATACAAAGACAGGCTCATCTGGCTATTTGTGGTGCCATCAGTTTCACACCGTCACTGGCCACGGAGGCCCTTCTAGAACTACGTCCTCTCCACATTTCTTTGGAGAGAGAGGCTGGATGGACAGCATACAAACTTGTGCACATCGCCAATTGCACAAAGCAATCTAATGCAGACTTCACTAGACTGCTGGCTGACACTAGAAGTTACAGCATTCTGGGAATGACATCTGACTTTATGCCTCCAACTGTCAGCTACAAACTGCCTTATAAAGTACTTTTTCCGAGTAGAGAGAACTGGATCTACCAGGGGAAGGAAATAATAAGTCAGATAGTTGTTGGTTCACAGATAGATCAAATACACCTTCAGGCTCTGGTGCAGGTGTTTTCAGTGACAGACCCAGGACAGAGATATCAACCTGCCTAGGGAACTATGCGACTGTATTTCAAGTTTGCTATTGAATTGTGTGCGGAGAGATTGGTAGAATCCATCTTCACACACAAGACTATGAAAATTTTCCCAGACAGTCAAACGGCGTTGAAAGCTCTTGGCTCCTACCGAGCAACGTCTAAATTGGTAGCAATTTGCCGAAAACGACTTTCCTCAATAGAAAGATTCAACAAATTGTATGTGGTCTGGATTCCTGGCTTAGAAGGCATCGAGGCTGCTGACTCACTTGCAAAGGAGGGTGCTGCCAGTAGCTTCATCGAACCAGAACCTGTTATTGGCATTGCTTTAGGCTTTGCCGAACACCTGGATGGCAAGAAGTTTTGAAGACTTCTGGCAAAATCTTCCAGGATTGGCTCACTCCAAGACTTTCATTCACCCTTCGAAGCTTGAAACCAAAAAGTTGTTGGACTCTAGTAAAGATGAACTACAATGTCTAACAGGCCTTCTCACAGGTCACTGTCGTCTGAATGATCATATGCAGAGACTCGGACTGTCAGAAGACAGTGTGTGTCGCCTCTGTTTGAAATATGATGGAGCAGCAGAGCACATACTCTGTGCCTGCCCCACCGTGGATCGAATCAGGTTTTCAGAGTTTGGTAGAACCACACTTTTGCCATCTGACCTGAAAGATCACTCACCATACAAACCAATCAGTTTCGTCAAGAAGCTAGGTTTATTTTGTCGAGTTTGAATAGGTGTGAGCCACAATAAACCCTTGTGGGTTGCGGTGGAGGCTCAAATAGACCCACTCACTTCTGACCTAACCCAACCTGGAAGTGATATTGAATTTGAGTCGATAGTAACAATGATGAATTGCAGATCTTAGAAACAAAGCTGACTGTTTACCATCTGTGGAAATGAACTACAATTGTTGTTCTAAAATTGTTCGTTCCGTTAACCAGCTGACGAACGTCAGCCCTCAGAAGTCGAAACTTGTGCGAGTAATTGATTAACGAGGCCTTACCTTTTACCGTGCGATTACCCAGCACGGTGGCCCGGCGGGAAATCGAACCCCGGTCTTCCGCTTGAAAAGCAGATGTGCTAACCTCTATACTACCGTGACCACATTATATTCACATATCATCCCAAATAGATGTCTGAATTGTAATGATGTTGGCTATTTATTCAAATGATGAATATTAAAAGGTCCAATGTTAACGTCTTCGATATCACCTTTCGACGTCAATATTTCAGATAATGTTCTAGAACATCTTTGATGAATCAGTCAACGGAGATGAACTGAAGAAGTATGAACCTCGCAACTCGCGCAAGCGAAACGCCAGGAAGAAATTCCAAAAATCGATGGCCTTCAAATACGAATAAAAATTAAAATAGTGACACCGAAAACTTCGGCCGCGAAAGCCTTAACCATTTTGCCACTCTATGTATTGTTACGTTTCTCGAAAGCTTCAAAATACATGACTGTTGAGTATCGATGGACGTGGACTGTATTTCTTGTAACATGACTTTTGATGATTTTGTGATGCAATGTTTGGAACCTTTGGTGTAGTAATGAATATTACTGAAGTTCTATCCCAAAAACAAACCGTTATTTCCAACACGTCGACACCTGTTTCAATCACCAAGTGATCATCTTCAAGAGGAAGATTAAACTTTTGGTGATTGAAATACGTGTCGAGGTGTTAAAAATAATGGTTTGGAATTGAGATATAACTCCAGTAATATTCATTTGATAATTTTGGTAAATGGAGAGCAAATATTTTGTATTGAAGCGAACTGTGCTCATCATCAGAATTTTAGCGACTCGTTTCGAATAATGTAGATTTTTCGGTTTCACATCTCTTGAAAACTGCCACAGCAACACCCACCCTATGTATCACTTGAACCGATTCTCGAGCATTCGGACGACTGGTCTCTCTTCTCGCACTCCCAACAGTTTTTGACGGAATATCGTATACGGGGAATAGACGATATAGTCACAAATGGTAGCAAGCACAGTAATATCATGTTTTGAATATTGAAAGTCGAAATACAAAGGGAAATACTCTGAGAAAACATCAGAGTGAGAAAAATGAAAGTGATGATAATAAAAAATTGGAACAAAATTCAGAATAGAGGTGAATATGGTAATAAATTAACTCAAAACAGTACAATATAACTATTTCTAAATGAAGTATTGAACTTCAGACATTCGCTCACTGTATAGTGTGTTCAGTATACTATTTGTACTATGTACTATGTCTATGAAAGAGAGACAAATCTCCAACCTTTCTTCATTGTTCCAGACTATCAAGATTGCGAGTGATATCCGTGTCTCCAATCAGGCGGATGGCTCTTTTCTGGATTCCAACAGCTTCAGGGTTTGCTTAGGGGCGGAGCTCCATACATGAGAACAGTACTCCGAACAAGGTCTGATCTGAGCTTTATACAGCATCAAAAGTTACTGTTTTGGCAGGGCTTCCTCTTCCAGTTTCCATACTTTTTCAGAAATTTTCTACATTCTTCAAGTAAAACTCATTTACGCGTGCTTGAATAAAGAAGTAAGCCAGTGAGTGCGTGACCAGAGCGTAACGATAAGTCTGATCGAGCAGGGCGAACGGAAGTTGAGAGGGAGCTAAAGGTTAGTGAAGATAGAAAAACAGAGAGTTACGTTTCGTATATTAAATACTGTAGGGGCAATAGAGAGAGAGAGAGAGGTGCGAGCACACATTTGTTGAGTAAGCTCTGAAGAATTGAGCATATGTTGCCACTAATTTTCGCAAAAGATTCCACTTCTGAAGATGAACAACTCTTAGTGAACTTTCTACTAGATAAATTAGAACTACAATTAAATAATAACCGAAATGAGCCTATCACAAGACATGGACAACAATCGGTGTAGTTTCATCTGGATATCTTTCTAATTTTCAATCGAAAACATATGTATCTTACTTCTCATACTATAAGCCTATTGTCTTAGTTTCACTATCAAACACAGTAATTACTGATGTATTCGATTTCAACAATTTGTATTTCGAACACGAATGATTTTTCGTGGACTGTATTTCCTGTGACATGACTTTTGATGATTTTGTGATGCACTGTTTGGAACCTTTGGTGTAGTAATGAATATTACTGAAGTTCTAGCCCAACCACAAACCATTATTTTTAACGCCTCGACACCTGTTTCAATCACCAAGTGATCATCTTCAAGGGAAAGATTAAACTTTTGGTGATTGGAATACGTGTCGAGGTGTTAGAAATAACGGTTTGGAATTGAGATAGAACTCCAGTAATACTCATTTGATAGTTTTGGTGAATAGAGAGAGCAAATATTTTGTATTGAATCGAACTGTGCTTATCATTAGAATTTCAGCGACTCTCAGTGAACTTTCTACAAGTTAAATTAGAACTACAAATAAATAATATCCGAAATGAGCCTATCACAAGACATGGGCAACAATCGGTGTAGTTTTATCTGGATATCTTTCTAATTTTCAATTGAAAACATATGTATCTTACTTCTCATACCATAAGCCTATTGTCTTGGTTTCACTATCAACCACAGTAATTACTGATGTATCTGATTTCAACAATTTGTATGTCGAACACGAATGATTTTTCGATGAATATCTTACAGAAAAAAGTTGTTTATTTTTACAAGATCCTCCACATACCTAGCTTTTGTAATGTAATCAGCAACTTCACTTAGCGCCCTAGAAGCTAAGTAATATGCATCGATATAGAAAATTGTAAATATTTCGAAAACGATCACCTACAGCGTTGTTGAGGAAGTGTCCCTTTTCTACTTGGAATAGGTGTGAGAAATAGGTTTTCTCATGAAAACTATCAAAAGATCGCTGTCAAAAAAGTTGGGGCAATTTGAAATAAATAATGCCAGTGTACGCAGCGCTCTCTGAATGTTACATGAAAATGAATTCGAAATTATGATTTTTCACGCCAAAAAACCCCGAGTAACAAATTTCGTCCAAATAACAAATTTTTTTCAAAAGTTATTTTGAAAAACTAACAAAAAAGTTAATTTCAACACCATGTATCTCCAAAATGAAGCATTTCCGGACACAAGTTTATATATACTTTTTTCTCAAAGTTGTATCAGGAATACGTCACTCAAATGCTGCAACTATGTTTCACAAAATAATTAATATCAAAGTGCCGTCTCACTAACACCAGAAAATTACTTTCAGAACTTATGTGCATAATATCGATGTTAGGTATAAAGTCCGACCTACTTCACCATTCTTTCGCACATAGTTCTTTGGAAGGAGTTTCAGCTACCAGATCTGTGCAATGTATAATGACATTCCCAAGCCCATGAAACAAGATGACTCCAACCATTTCAATACCAATTTTAAACTTTTCTCTCTCTTCAAACTATTGTAAATCTACAAAAAATCATAGTATTTTAAGACAATTTCTTCTTTTTTGTTTATTCCTGAGCGTACTAGGCGGCATTTTTGAGGTTGAGTGGAAGAGCAATTGAATGATGACCTTGTCATAGTGCAAATTGAACTTCGCTTTTATCTTCATATAACAATCAAATGGTTCCTGATGAATTTGTTTGTAATTACTTCTTTTGAAAATGATTGCTTCCTTCCTTTCTTAGGAAGATTCACACATTTTTTGTATCAAGATGAAGTAGTAGAAAGCCAAAAACTTTCTCAAAAATTAATCACTCCTAGAAATTTGATGGGTGAATGAATGTCATTACGATTTCATCGATGACATAAGTAGATCAAACTTATTCCGTGACATGAAAATCGTAATTTATGAATGAATTGTGTGTTTTTTCTTATAATAATATCCAGATTGGTACTGAAGAGCCCTAAGTCAAGTATCTTACGGCGAAACACGGTGTCTACCAGTGAGGATGGCTGAGTTCCATGTAGAAGAAATTTATTTTTCC
>WOGR01003422.1:0-15914 GCA_015342045.1 Leptinotarsa lineolata
TTGGTGTATTCAGTGCTAATTTTCTCATCTACTGTTAGGCTGTTGGGAAGAGGTAGTATTTTTGCTATCTGCTACAGAATGGTTATTTAGTCCACGAAATTTCTAGATTCATTACTTTCAGTAATGTTAGTCGAATCAGCTAAAGCTTTTAGTAATGCCTTGTATTTAAATGCTGTAATAAAAACTCAAAACTCCTTCACGGTATAATTCCCAACCGTCTATGATTCCATCTCTGTTGAAACAATCTTTATAATCGTGATCAATCTGAAAAATGAAAAAAAAATCAGAGAAAATGAAGTACAAGGGACACAAGTTTTGTACCAGATGATATCCTGATAGGGCTGTATAGAATGGCTGTGGTAGTTTCAAATGCTTTGATCTGAGAAATGCGGTATTTTACACATGCTTTCTAGCAGTTGTTCAATTCCTCTTCGCTCAAATTGTCATATTTCAAACAGCGTTCGCAATTTTCTGCATCTTCTTTAGGTACTGCAATATGAATATTTCATTGAATACAAAACAATTTCGGAAGTAACAGTAGTATTATCAGGAAAATTGTTTTTTTCGACGTGTACAATTGAATTCAAATTATTTGCTATCTCTTCGAATTCTATACTTGCCGCTCATTCCAAGGTAAATCAGCTTTCAAGGAAGATTTTGAATTGAAACAGTAAATTCGCTTATTTCGCTAACACTATTGGAATCGTATGTATGTATGTAGTACATAAGTGACGTAGGTTTTCATTTCCTGAAGTTGATAACGTATCAAAGTGTAAGTACTTGAGGTTTAGCTAAATTGGAATATCAAGCAATTATTTCCCAGCCTTGTTTTCTTCTCAGACTAATATGAACTATTGAAATTACCTTCGATTTCAATGTGTTTGACAATAACTCCTTTAGATAGAGACGACTGAGAATATATGCTGGGTAATCGCACGTTAAAAGGTGAGGCCTCGTTAATCCATTGCTCGCACAAGTTTAGACTTCTGAGGGTTGACGTTCGTCAGCTGATTAATGAAACGGACAACAACAACAATTTTTTATACAGAGCCCACGAAAATCGAACCCAACAAGTCACCTCATGTCCACAGTCCGACGTGTATGCATATTTTGTGGAGCCAATGTCCGATTTCACGCAAAACTCTTGCATATGCTTCATAATATCGATAAAGCAATTAGTGCTTTCGATAAACATTTTCATGGTTTTCAAGAACGCATTGATTCCTTCAGTAAACGCTGGTTATCATGTATTCATGAAAAAATTTCATGAACTCCATAAATATATATTTATTCAATGAATTTTTCTCGTGAATTTAAATAATAGGATTCCTGGTCGACTTGAAAAAATTTATTATTACTATAAAAATTACTATCCTGTTACCATAAAAATTGTTCATGAATATTATTATTGAATGTTATTTTATTAATGGATCGAATGAATCTTTGGGCATAAATGTATTCATTATCTGAACGATATTTCATGTAGATCATAATTGGTGAATGTTGATATGCACAAAATGAATTAATGAAGTCTCATAAACGGCTTATGATGACCAAAAATATTTTAATTCTGATCATGAATATCTATCCATAAACGCAAGTTACTGATTTCCAGAACAAAATTTTTTTGGGTGTAGTTGCGGAGTTGTTTCAATCCCCGTTTGTCGACCTTACATTTTTTTGTGATCTACTATATAGATAAGAATCAACATCCTATCACCCTAATAACAGAGAGTATTCTGTTAGCTTGACAGCCTTCCCTATCGATAATGAGAATTCGCCTCATTTCAAAATGATTTTCGTTAGATCTTCAGAGAAAAAAAAACAGAAGCAATCCTTATTTATGTTGAGGCCGGCCGAAATTTCCATGAAGCATGAAAGGTGTTTAATGCAAGATTTCCTGATTATTCGACAGGACAAAAATGAATCAGAGACTTGGATCAATTTTTTTTTAATAACTGGAGGTGTAGTTAGAGCTATCTCAAACGTCTGCAGTAAATAACCCCCTACAGTTCACGACAACAGTTGCTTTTGAGAATGATATTTCTCAACAACCACCGTCGTATTATGACCTCCAAATCAAAACTCATTTATTCAAAAAAATTTTTTTCCAAATACAAACGTCAATATAATTCCGCAACCGGTTATAGAAATTCAAAAAAGTGAAAGTCATTGTATAGAGAATTGTAATACCTTTCATACCAAATATCACAAGATCCCCCTTTCTGTTGGAAAAAAGTTGATAGTACCCTCATGGTGTCAACTGATGTCACACTATCGACTTTTTAATGAAAAGTCAATCAAATGATTCCTTTTTACAAAAATTTTTACTCTGATATCTTGCTCCGTATGAAAGTCAAGAGGAGGGAACTATTTTCTTTCACACTGTATATTCAACATTTGAATTCATTATACTACGTATTCACGGGATGAGGCGAAGGTGGAAAAGTGCTGTTGAGGTATGGTTTGTATAGTAACTTTTGTAGAGACACGTTATTTTGTTCTCACAAAGCTGCGCAGAATTTCTCTTCTTCAGTGAACAGTGCCAAATCAGTTGCCTCCTCAGCTGCATATATCTCTAGAATCGCGTAGCCCTTCAAACGTATATGTGAATTCGACTGGAATTGATTATAATAGCGAAATTGAAAAGTAATAATCATGAAACAACAGAGAAGTTTGCTACATTATCAAATAATCCCAACACTCTAACAGGAATTATATCCAATTCGACTTCGTTTGGAATTATTATTGTTAGGTACTCTGTACTCGAGTTGACTTGATAACAGACAAACACAATCGTATAAAGGAACTGAAATCAGAGGTTGAGTCACTAAAAAGTTGAAGACCAATCAATATCCCATTTGAAAATATGTTCGGAGAACTGATTGAGCGATAATTCAGGTCAAATAACATCATGATCCACAATGTTAAAGAGTCATCATCCAGTGAAATAAGTGGAAGAATTGAAGTAAGAAGATCAGGAAAGTAATGGAGTCTATGGATATGAGTAGGGCTATTAGCCTAGTTGAGAAAGTGATTTGATTAGGTCGTTCACATAGTTTAGAGTCTTAGTTGATCTTCAATTCATATAACGTTCTCAGGTGTGATCGCAGTTGTGGATCAAGCTCTAAAACCAGGGGAGGTTGGGTACTGATTTTGATAAAAAACTTGATAAAGGCAAGTAAGGTGATGTTATCAAGTTGAGGAAGTGATTCGATTGGGTCTCTCACATATTTTTGAGTCTGAGTTGATCTTCAATTCATATATTGTCTTCAGGTGTGATCACAGTTGTAAATCAAGCTCTAAAACCAGGGGAGATTAGGTACTGATTTTGATAAAAAAACTTGATAGAGGCAAGTGAGATGATGTTATCATTGAGGTCAGGCGAGCAGCTGTTCTTGCTCTGCTTAAGAGAAAAGGAATACTCCATAGTAGAAGACGTTCATATCTCACCCCAAGCAGAGAAGACAATTTATTCAAATCAATGTCAGGCGGTTGAGGAGGTTATTCAGATATACAATCATTTGAACTCCTTCATCTTCAGTGATTTCAACGTACCTGAGGTTGATCAGACTGATGAAGATACTGGAGTTTTAGTTAGTTGCCCTTTTGAATCTGAAGCGTTGAACCTAGCCCAATATTATGGTTTTATAAATTGTTATCAGATGAAGCTCATTCCAAACGCGAGAAACAGAGTTTTAAACTTCACAAATTCACACAACTTAGGAAAAGTCACACCAAAAGACCCTATTTTTTCAAATAGCATGCACTATTTGAGTTACACATTTGATATATTCAATTATGAAACTCATTACTCGGAATACACAAAATTCTATTATGACTTCAGAAATGCGCAATACAATTTTTTTGAGGAAAAACACAAGCACAAAAGGATAAACCTTGAGACGCTCTAAAAGCGGTGCCTGTGCGAAAATAGTGATTCACATTGAATTTGAATCGCTAGAGATCAAATCCATAGGGAAAAACGTTCTCAGGAAGTTTATTCCACATGAACGCAGTTTTCCAAATGAAAAGTTTTGGAACAGCGATGTTCGAGGTGTACTGACTTGAACTTCAAAACGATGAGCAGCCACAGTCTCTGGCGTATTTCTGAAATGCACCGCTCTTGGTGGAATCAAATGTGCCAAGTCCCTTGAACACTTTCCGTGAAAGCATCTATAGAAGAGAGACGAATCTCCAACCTTTCTTCGATGTTTCAGACTATCAAGGTTGCAAGTTATGTTTGCGTATCCAACCAGAATAAAGAAGCTTCAGGGTATGTTTAGGGGCGGAGCTCCATACATCAGAACAATACTCCAAAGAAGATCTGATCTGAGCTTTATAAAGTATCAAAATTTGCTGGGGTGTGTACAGTTTTCTGATTCGGAATATTGTTCCAAGCTTTCGAGAAGCAGCCCTTGTAATTCCAGCAACATGATTTTGCCAAAACATATTAGTGTCCATTTTAATACTCAACGAACTTATCGAATCAGAAAGCGTAATTGTCTGTCCTGACATTATTATACTCGGTTCAGAGACATTCATCCTTTTGGAGAACACCGATGTCTGGGTTTTTGTAGCATTAAATTAAACCTGGTTACTTTCACCACAATTCGAAATTACTTCTAGATCCACATTAAGATATGCAAGGTCCTGCTGCCGGTGAAGATGTGCATCCGCAACTGATGTCCTGATATCCAATATATTAGATTCTTCGTTTTTTCCATTAAGTCGTTGATGTACAATAGAAAGAGGGTTGGACACAATATGGATTCCTGAGGAACACCGGCGTTGATGGTGAAAGTATTTGAGAGATATTCATCGACGGCCATTTGCAGGAAACGTTCTTTCAGGAAACTTGAAAGCCATATACAAAATTGATCCGACAAGCCATAGCATCGAAGTTTCGCTATCAAACCCAGACACGGTCAAAGTCCTCAGAAGTATCAAGCGCAACAGCTCTTGACTCTCTATGATTCTCCATTGCGTTATTACAAATATGGATGACATAAGATAGAAGGTCGTCCGTTGATCTTTGTTTCCGAAAGCCATATTGATGGTCTCTCAAGATGTTGAAGCCTTCCAAATATTTAAGGATATGGTGGTTTACGGCTTTCTACGTTTTTTTTTTTGATATCACTGATAGCAAGGCGAATGGACTATAGTTCTTTGGAAGATTCTTCTTGCCCTTTTTGGGAATAGGCTGAACGAGAGCAACTTTTCAACAAGTAGAAAAACAGTATTCTTGTAATAATCAAAATACTGCAAAATACTGATGCGAGTTCATTTGCGCACTTTTTGAGTACGATGACAGGCACTCCATCAGGACCAGACGTCTTGTGGATACTGAGCTGTTTCAGAATTCGCCTGATCAGACGTTGTCGGAAAGTTATTTCTGGCATTGTGGATTCTAGTGTGGGGAGAGTGGGTGGTGCCTTTCCCAGTAAATTGACTGTGGAGTGAGACGCAAATTGTTCAGCTAGTAGATTGGCTTTTTCTATGGCTGTTGTTGCAATTCAATCATCCGCTTGTGTTAGAGGTGGTATTGTGGATTTTGTGAAGTTTTGATTAGAATCTTGAGTTGGGACTGGCAAGCAGTTTATCCCTAATTCTCTGATTGTGAAGTTCTTTGCTTCAATTTATTCCAAGTTTGCAGCTGTTGCGAGCATTGAAAAACCTTGTTCGGTTCTCGGTACTGAAATTCAGCGTCACTGCCGGTAGGCGAGATATTTGGAGGCGACAGCTTGCTCACAATTTTTGTTGAACCAAGGTTTACCGTTAGAAGTTCATTTCATTGCAAAAGAATAACTTTCGTGACTTCAGAAGCACAAGTTGACAGATCTTTAGAGTTGAAACAAACATCTAGCCAGAGAAAATTTCCGAAAAGGTCTTGAAAATTCTTCCACTCAGCAGATTTGTAATGCCAAACTTTTCGCGGCTCAGGTTTTTCACTAACATTTATCAGTAATTCACTCAGCACTGAAATGAGTTTTGTGTAAGTTTCTGGATTGTTTGTTAGATATAGATCCAGAAGACTACCATATTCTTCATCACGGCACTGCTAATTGCAAAAGCATTTGTTTCGTGCCCTTGTTCGTCGTTGATATTTGAAAGTTCGAGCCATTCGATATTGTGGACATTGAAGTCACCGAATATGGAAATTTTGGCACAAGGATGATTGTTTTGCAGAAAGTCAATGGTGTTTGCAAGTGAAGAGAATAGTTCCCTATATTGTGTATTCCTTATTGGTCGATGAACGCAGCATATGAATTTATTGATCTTCTGTGATATTATATTGAACCACATAACATCAAAGTTTTGGGGTTCCAGCATTTCTTCTCGTTGACAGGAGAGAATGTTTCTGATAAAAAGGGATATTCCAAAGTTACGTTTGAATTGGGAGTGGAAATCATAGCCGGGATATAAAAAATTGACGGGGTTTGTTGAAGTACCGACTTTGGTTTCTGTGAGTGTGAGAATATGAAGACAATTAGTTTGCAGATGTTGGTGCACTGAGTTTATATTTGAGTTGAGTCGTCTGATGTTGCCGAAATCGATTTTCAAGTTGCAAATGGGCCTCTTAGCAACTGCAGTTACCATGCTATCTCCCTATGGAGTGCTGTTAGGAGGACCCTGTGGACTGTCGGGAATAGTGGTTTTCGAATAACTTCTGCAGGATGATGCCTCCGAATCAGCCCCCACCCGGAGATCCGATTGGGGAGCTATTTTACCTCCGGAGTATTTTGACCCTGGGAGCGCCATCATGCAATTTTTTCTTTATATTCCCACCCTTGATATCTGAAACAGCGGCACAGCAACGAAACGTTAGCCCGAAAGCAATTTCACGCTACCTAAGCCGTTGCGATGGTATCTCACCGGGCGATGCCGGGTGGGACCAGCATCTACCATCTGTCTCAGTAACTACTTGAATGCCATAAATTGGAATGGAAATCTCCATTTGGCTGATATAAATGATACATTTCATCACATCACTTTTTGAATATGGCAATAGCCTTGTTCGTACCTGTGAAGAGATTCAAAACATCCACTTTTCTCAAATGGCTCTATGCAGACCTAAGATACCTGGTCGAGCAGATAAAGTTGGCTTACTAAAATTCCATGCTTACCAGGAGTGATCAAGTTTTCTCAGACTCGAGAGTTGCTTGTAAGAATAATTCAAAAATTTGTTATGAAAACCATATATAAGGCAAGTTCAATTTAAATACAAAATATTTTTGGCATCCAAAATGCATTATGAAAATTCTATTGCAACAAAGAAGGAACAAATTGCAGAATGTTTTGCTGAATATTTCTCAACAGTTTACGACAATTCTCATGGTGAGTTTGACGATCATCCTCGTTTGAATATTAACCCATATTGTTTTTTTGCCGACGTTTCAAATTTAATTGAATTTTTCCTTGTTTTCTTGCCATATACATTGACTTTTCCAATGCATTTGACAAAGTAAATTACAATATAGTATTGAAGAATATCGGAAATTTTGATTTTACACAACCTTTGGTTGATTAGTTTGATAGTTTTTCGACTGGTCGTTTACAACGGATTGAAATAGGGGAATGCAAATCAAGTGATATATTAGTAAAATCTGGAATTCCACGAAGGTCACAATGTTCATCCCTGTTATTCAATATTTTTGTGAATAACTTACGAAGTTCTTTTGAGAACAGTGAATTTCTAATGTTTGCTGATGATCTGAAGCTTTCCAGACCGACAAAGTCATACAATGACCATCTTATTCTTCAAGATGATCTTGATGAAGTTTATGAATAGTGTGTCACAAATAACTTGTTTCTCAATATAAATAAATGCCATTTTATTACCTTCTCGAGAATTGATAGGAAATTCGATACATCATACAACATAAATTATCAGAATACACATCATCTATATAATATTTGGTAGTCATTTTTGATTAAATGTGAACCGTATTGATCAAATTAGTGTGAAATCTTCCAAAACAGTGGGTCTCATTCCACGTCATTGTTCACGTCCATTGACGCATTAGATAGGATTTATTTAGCT
Organism: Leptinotarsa lineolata; assembly: GCA_015342045.1. Classification (NCBI taxonomy): domain Eukaryota; kingdom Metazoa; phylum Arthropoda; class Insecta; order Coleoptera; family Chrysomelidae; genus Leptinotarsa; species Leptinotarsa lineolata. The sequence goes on from WOGR01003422.1 coordinate 8,045, forward strand.
CTAGTGGTGTGTATCATTCAGTCTCCATTTTACAATGTGCACTGTGTATCTCTAGAAAGAATGCAAAATACCAAAATACATTTTTGAAATATTGTTTCTTCAAGTTGGATACAATATCATGACTATTCGATTATATTACGAGAAATGGGGCTGAAACTATTGCAAACCAGAAAAATTCACGCAGATCTATGATATGCATTCAAGCTGCTCAATGGACTGATGACTTGTCGTGAATCACTTGAACCCGTCAACATTCACGTCTCGAACAGAAATCTTAGATACAGCCATTTATTCCATATAACCTTCCATCATACAAATTATGGCAAACATACATCATTGGAAAGAACTCTAAAGTTAGTGGAAGACATAAAATCAGTATTTGGTGTCTCTTATGGTCGTTGTAAACAATCATTAGATAATTCAAGTTGGTAATTGTTCATATGAGGTGGTTTTGATTTCAATATCACAAAGTATCTTATGATGTATATAGTTGTGTGTTGTAGAAAGATTCCTCAGCGCCCTATCTGATATTTTACATTTTTAGAATGTTACTTATTTTCTGTGAAATTTTTCCATTGTAATGGAAATATGAATTGATGAATAATTAAAATTAATAAAAAATCACAACAGTGAAATACTTCCATAAATATGATCTATCATATTTGGTGAGTGGTGAGTTTGATTTTCTTTTTTTCCTTATGAAACTGATTTTTATATTCGTTATGTCACCCCAAAATTTTCCTGAAGTAACCATATGGGAATGTGATTGAAATTGAAGAACAAATCCAAAATAAAGAATCAAGTTTAACTTTATTTCAAATAAAGTGCATTTCAAAAATCCTATTTGTGGGATGTGTGGAAGATGTGAAAAAAAAAGACTCTGAGATATCTAGTGCTTTATGTGATTTATGTTTCGAAATTTGTCAAAGATGAAAGTTCGCTTCATTACATTCAAAAACAAACTTCATACTTTTCCTGTTTCGTAATGCTGGTTTGTTTCTTCATTTTTTACAATTCGGTTTGAATTCTATATATGCATAATGTGACTACAGGTATATGCTTCAATCACACTTTTCTATAATTCTTTAAAATACTCTTATCCTATTTTCACTGACATGTGTTGTGTATTTTCTCATTTCGAAAACATATTTTCTCAGTTTTCACCTATCTCAATCATTTAATATTATGTGATTAATCAAAGACCCTCAGTTCTAGTTGAAGCTGGGATGAATCTGCAACCGTGTTAGGAATCATACGTTAAAAGTTGAGACCTCGTTAGTCATTAGCTCGCACAAGTTTCAATTTCTGAGGGTTGTCGTTCGTAGGGGTGCGACAGCTGGTTAACAGAAAAAACAGATTTTTTTAACAGAACAGTCATTCCCATGGTTCATACAATATCATAAATTGAACTTGATTCAGAGTTATTCACAATCCAATTCTTCATATTCACGAATTGTTCAATGCTATATATTTTGGAGCTTCTTACTGAAATTTTCAAGGCCCAAAATTTAACAACCTTTTTCCTGAAAACTTGAAAACTATTAATGGTATAAGAAAATTTAAAACCGCTTCGAAAAGTGATATACAAAGAAACCCAATCTGTTTCTAAAATAAATACTGTAGAATTTCATCAGTTCGGACTTCCATTGTCTAATATTGTATAAAATGATTTGAAATCCCTGAAATAAACAATGCAATTGAAATTGTAAGAATAGCTTAAAATAACAAATAAATGAGGCAAAAAAAACCTGAAATGAATTTACTGTGAAACAACATATACTGTAAATTCATTTATGATTTTTTTGCTCAATATTGTTATTTTCAGCCATTCTTTTAATTTCAATTGCATTGGTTATTTCAGGGATTTCAAATCATTCCATATAATAGTAGACAATGGAAGTCCGAACTGAGGAACTTCACCACAAAACATTGTCAATCACCTTCAAACAAACTGTTCACCTTTGCTATCATTTGCCTATCAATATATTCTAAATTTGAAGCACAACTTTTCCTATCTCTCCTGACAACTACCCACTGAAACCACAAGAATTGTATAGCCCTTCGATTTCACTCATTGTGTTTATTGAGCATATCCATTTTCTGTATTTGAGATGTACATGATTTATATATCTTGATGAATATTTGGAAAAGCACAATTCAGGTATATTTCATACCTAGGTGTGACCCATACATTCAGCGACATAAGTCACATGTATTATTTGAAATATTGATGTACAAGTATGTATTTGATGAGTGAATGAATATGTTGAAATATAAAGGGTGAGTCATGAGTAATAAGACGGTTTCTTGAAACTGAAAAAATAGAGTTTTAATAATTCAACAAAAATCATCGCCAATCGCTCATTATGTAGGTATCATCAAAAAATGTGATCTTTTTCCCATGAACAGTTTCACTATACCTTCATTTAATTTTTTGATAGTTTTTCAGTGATAAAATAATATCAAACTCGCCGTATGATGGAATAAAAATATTCTGATAATTAACGAGGTCATTTAATGATGTTTGAAAATTGGAAAACAAAAAAGACATGTTCAAAATGACCGACATTTTTCTGCAGACAATCTATTTTTCGAAATGATATTCTAACATCATTCAATATGGCGAGGGATATTGATATGGCACTGTTCACAGCAAATATTCTGAGAAGTGGTATGTGGAGTTGAATACATGACAAATCATTCACATAGCCTCAAAAAAAATTAGAATAAAACTGGAACTCCTAGCGTAGAAAAAATAAAAAACAAGCAGTGCTTTCAAACACCAGAACTGCGTTTCATCAATCAAGTATACACCTTCAGGAGATGAATTAGACTATCTGTCTATCGCCCGTCTACGAACGACAACCCTCAAAAGTAGAAACTTGTGCGAGATGAAGATTAACAGGGTCTTACATTTCAATATGCGATTCTCAGCAGGAGTTGAACAATAGGCAGTGAGAATCGACAGTCCAGCCGTAGGTTTTGAATCATCGTTCTACATAGTGGTCGATTGAATGAGTAAAACAAACCACTCACGCTAACTGGTTAATGAGCCATAGAGTTACACTATGTGAACTATTCGATAATGCATTATATACATAAACCTTAATGTAATATAAGTCACATAACAATGAGCTTGTTCCATGATTTTTGGTTTATAGTTCACTTGATAGAAATATCGAATTGAAAAACAGTGCACTTTGTTTCAGCTCTTTGAGTACCGTAGTTTTTCCGTAATTGATTATTGAAAATCGAATTTGGTAGGCTGATGATGTCGCGGCCCTATTCCCGCTTCTCGTTCGATTGACCAATAGAAACAATAGAAATATTTAACATTACGCAATCGTGAAATTTATGAAGCCAATAATTATCATTTTAATTATGGAAGTGTATATGAACCCGTTAACGTTTCAATTAATGAAAAAATCTTCGCATGGGGATAAATCATGTTTGGAAATGAGTTCTATATCTAAAATCAGTACACAAAGTCGAAAGATCACAAAATATCTACCTAAACTATGATGTTATGCATGATTTGATAATATACAGTTATGAAAATCAAAAAACATATAATTCATTCTTCAATCCTCAATCTGTACAACTGCAATTTATCTTTAAAAAAAGATTCCTACATACATACCTCTTTGTAATATTGCTTCTAAATTCAACCGTTTTAGGCTTGCCTGGGTGATCTGTTGAATCTTCCAAAACTTGGGAAGAAGGTTGAATGAGGTCAAGTCCAGACAGAATCAATTGTACTCGAACTGGTTCAACAAAAGCTTCTGAAGTAATACCATCAATCATATGATAAAATTTAATGAAGTAAAATGGAAAGCATTTGATTTTTTTGCAAAAATAATAATTCATTTCGTTTCATATTTTCAGCAACAAAATTAATTTCAGATGATATTTTCTGTGGGAAAAACTTGAAGTTGAAATGAGAAACTGTGTCATCAAATTCAATATTTTTCTTTCCCTTTCATTTAAAGTCACTTTTGAAATGATTTTTATGAAGTCTTGGAAGAGTAGAAAGGCTGTAGTTCTTTCTTTTCAATACTTTTACCCCATTTTTGTCTCATTATTTCATCTTTTTGGAACCCAAACTCATTACCTATATAAAATAACTCACCTATAAACCAATACGCTTTCTGTTTGTGCCTTTCCGCAAAATCAAAATCATCACAAGAATGCACCCTATTAATATTCAAATATATCTCTAAAACACTTTCAAAACACAAACAAACTAAACTCGATGAAAAAACGAATTGTTTCTACGTGAGTTATCAGCTGAAAAAAGTTGGAACTCAATGTTGCGAAAACAAGCAGAATGGATCCGATATTACATACAATTTCAATGCCGAATAAACCAATAAATTGTGATATGGATTTTCCATTTTCCTGGGAAAATAAACGATCAATTAAAATTTTCTGTGATCATTCATTCATTTTCTCAAAAAATAAAGCCAACAAACAAATAAATATACAATAAAAATCGCTCGGATTAAATCCACGAATCAAGCATAAAAACCGACAATAATATTTGCCTTGATAACTGATATAGTACAAGTTATATCTAAATATGATTCTGAATAGAATTTAACGAGCTGTATTTTCAAATGGTTTCCGAATGCTCATGAACCCTAATAAAAAAATCAATTATGCATTTATGCCACCCACAAAAAATAAGAAATTCAACGTTACTGGTATATTAGCCATATTGTCATCCAGTCAGCCAGCTGACCCCGACAACTTACCAAGAGTCGATTTTGAAATGAACGATAAATTTTACTTGAAAAATTTGTAATACTTTGGTACCGAAATGGTATGGTATTTATATGACATCCATTCCAGACTATGTCTTTTATCGAAGGTATAGAACATTTTCACCATTTTGGTAGTAGTATTGGTAAACTTCAATCCAAAAATAACCTGAAAAAATATTTTTCGGAATGTAAACTAATGACATGGAATATGCAGCAAAATAGTCACCCGTCGAGACTCACATTTTACAAAAAAACTTTCTTTAATTACATAATTGTAATGCTTGTATTCACACTAAGTTGACAACAGTATCATTTTTCATACCATGAAACAAGCCCATTCATACAGGGTGACGTATAAAGCCATAATCCGAGAAATGAAAAAATAGTTTTTATAACATTATGGAAACAATAGATTGTGAGAAATGAATATGGATTTGGTTATATAGATGATTGAATTGATATACCGTGTGACACACATTCATGATACAGCCCGTTTTTTTTCTTTGTTTCTCTGGCTATATTTCTGGGAACATAAAATATGCTCATTAGACGGCACTTTATGACATATTTGTAAAACAAATTCAACTTTCGATTTTCCGGAAATGACAACTTTCGATTTCCAAATGTTACATCCTGTATATTATTACCAAATCGGTTAAGGCTGATCATAAAGAATCCAACGATACCAGGTTTGATGGTGTTATCTCTAATGACTACGGAGATATCGTCATTTATTTTATACATAAGCTCAATGAGTAGTACAGAGAAACTTTTTTTAGAGGGTCCATCCAACTTTTTCTTCTACTCATTGAGCTTATGGATGAAATAAATAATGGTATCTCCGTAGTCGTTAGAGATAACATTATCAAACCTGGTATCGTTGGATTTCTCATAATATCATCCATAAAAAATTATGTTATAATATATAGGGTGTTTCATTTAAAAATCAAAAAGTAATGTCATTTTCGGAAAAATCGAAAGCTGGATTTGTTTTACAAATATCTCAAAAGTGCCGTCTAGTGAGCATATTTAATAACCAGAGAAACAAAGAAGAAAAGGAGGCTATACCATGAATATGTGTCACACGGCATATCAATTGAATCATCTTCTATACAACCATATCCATATCCATTGACTAACTTCCTTACAATCTATTGTTTTTGAAAAATTATAAAAAATATTTTTTCATTCCTCGGATTATGGCTTTATACGTCACCCGGTATGGTCTGCAATTATTGGCAAACGACACAAGACCCATGAAGGATTTGCTGAAGCGCATGCTACAATTTCCGAGAGGCATGAAGTTGCGAAATAACACGGCCTATTTCTCCCGTTTTACTACTAAATTCCCCATTTTCCGACTTTGAGCAATTTTTCCTCAAAAACCGTCCATTATTTTTTGTTGTGCCCGTGGAGACTTTCGATCAGGACATTGAAAAGGTTGTTATACCAAAAAATCAGCAGAATTTACCGAAAGCCATCTTCCATAAAGTTTTTGCGTGGTCCTTTGGTGTCGATGAGCGCGCAAAAAAATCAGTATAGAAACATATCTATGGTAACGTAACACATATTTGCAAACTTTCTGGCACTATATTTTGTATGAATCATTTATAAGAGTTATCCTGTGAATTATGGAAGACTACAGTTATTTGAAAAAAGAAGAAGTAGAGAGCGTAAACCTCTCTTTGCCAAAAATCAATCTCTCTCAAAATTATACCCCTTTCAATTCACTTTATTTCGAAAATGTATTATTTTCATTACGTAGTTCAAGTAAATATCAATGTGGAATGAAAGTGTCCAGGTACGATATTCAATAGAACACCATTTCAAAATTATTTAAATTTGACAGTTACCCAATAAACGAGTTTCAATTCCTTTATTATCAACATCATCCGGAAATCACCTTCAATATCTGTTACAAAAAATTATACAGAATTATTAACTGATTAAAAGTTCCGTTCAGGGATCGATCGTAAATTTTCTAAGAGAATACAAAGGAAAACGAGATTATTCGAGGAGTTATTTTAATCAAGATATCCAGTTTCAGTAGGAACTCATGACAGTTTTCGTTCACTGAAGGAAAAGTTATTACATAACGACACATAAATAGGTTATCAAAATAGAGGGTACATATCGAAAAACATTCTGTAGTCGGATAAATTAGTACGAGTAAAACTCGGTATTTATGAGCAATTCACACTTTCATCGTTATTCGTTGATGAAGTAAAGGAGAATAAGTGTAAGATTAAGAAAAACCAGAACAATGTTCTTTACGAGTGCCTTTCGAAAAATTCACGAAAATCAATTGTTTTCATTCAGTTTGTAATACAAACCGTCGTTATGAAATTGGAAAGAAACTTGTCATTTATAGAAATGCTGCACATTGTGATACATGGAAGAGTATTGATGTAAAATGTCATCAACAACACTATCATTCTATCATATCATGGTGTACTTCGAAGTTTTAGTAGAAGACACTTGTCTTATCACCCTCAACTTCTAAGTATACCATAGAAGATGATTGTGTTCCAAGTAAATGGCATTTTTTTTAGTATGTATCTGAAATTATCTTCTGTGTATGTAATATATACCATAATGAAAGTTTCTATTGTAATTATTTTTTTCTCTTATTTTTGAAGTTTTCACTGATGCAGAAGTAGGACGCCAAAAATATTTTTTCACAGAAAACTATTACAGATATTCGAAATTTGAAAAAATATCTTAGAAGAGCAGACTACTCAATCACAAAAGGCCCATAGTTTGCACGCAGTGCACTGAACCCATTCTTCTTCAGGGATACTCGAACTATAGAATTGAGTACACTTTATAAAGAATATTTCATCCTCGTCACAGTATTTTTCCCTTTCCCTTACCAATGATAGTGCCTTCACAGCCTTTCTTCAATCATCTTTGGTTTCTTGGTTGAAGTCTTATCAGATTGTTCTTTTGTTTCAAGTTTCATGAGATTTTACTTTTCGGATCTATCAGTATATATAGTCAGTCACATATGACTGACAAAAATTCTCCAACCAATTTTCACCAGCAATCTTTTTCCATCCCATGATGTACGGATAGACTTTTTTTCCGAGCATTCATATTCAAATTTT
>WOGR01003423.1:292-15913 GCA_015342045.1 Leptinotarsa lineolata
ATAAACTGAAAACCCTATTTTTATGTGTCAATGACACGCCACTGTATATAAGTATTATAACTGTTGTAGTATTTCTCCCAACCCAGTATCACTTACAATTTCTGGTTGAAATTGGTGAAGGAGCACAAAATTATGCAGCAAAACTCCGCGTATTTCGAAAACTGGTCATATGATTGACCCACAGACACTTCAAATCAGAATGTACTACAATTTCGGAAAATTTGACGAAACGCCATTTTCCATAATGAAAGTGTGGGTTCCACTGTGCACAGATTTTGTTATTGCCAAAAAGAGAAAGAAGGGGGGTTTTACGTCCGCATTGTATATTCAGAATCGCGTTAATCTTTAAAGACAGTGTCAGACTGGCTGTATGTAATCGGGACAACAAAAGAGTACACGTGCGTCATTAAAAAAATACGCGATAAAGCACAATAGGTTTTTTCCTCGAAGTCTTTAGTCATGCTGTTTACTAAAAAAGAGGCAAAGATGATCTAGTTTTCAAATTGGATAATGAACAAGGCATGTTCCTTGATTTCATACTTTTCAATATGTATTTCATTAATTAATGTTCACTTTCCTTTACCCTCTTTCTCTGTCAAGGATAATCTTTCTCAGATTTTTCAAGCATATTATATTAATAACATATCGTTTAGAACTGTACCAACTTTCACACATACCTGCGCGGTTAATGCCAGTCACGAAAAACAAAAAAAATCGCAGGTCACCACCCGAGGGGTCTTCAAACCTTAGATGGAAACAAACAGTTGCGCATCGCGTGCAGCAAGATGCCTCAAAACATCCTTAAATAGCCGCCCGCCCCTAACATTCATCATTATTATTATTAATCTCGAGTCACACACTCTAATTTCGGTCGTTTTCCACATTTTCGAATTCTATTATTGTTATTATTGACCGGGCTCAGCCGTGACCTGTATTTGATGAGAGAACTTTCGTGAAACCCCATATTTGGAAGGAGAATGTGTGTGAATTATATTTCTCTGTGAACGAGGAAAAGTCCAGGCATAACACATGGTTCATTTGGCCGAAGAGCGAGGCAGTGGCACCGAGAGGGTGAAGACAAATGGTATCAAGATTTTTAAGTAGCTTAGAAATTTCCTTACAAAATAATATAATATTCAAGGAATACTTTATTGCAAGATTTTCTCTGAATATTTTGCAAAACCTCAACACGTATTTTGCTATACAAAAGCTTCCTCACTACTACTTCCTTCTACTAGTATGAACATGCCTAAGGAAGCTATTGTGTAGCGAAACACGGGTTGCGGTTTTATAAACTATTATAGCGGATGTGTCGGAGTTTCGGTTAAAAGAACTTACCTGCAAACCTAAGAGTAAAAATTGTTTATGATCTGATATGTGATTTTTTGAAAGTACTTATCAAATTCAAATTCAAATTCTTTATTGGTGCTAGGACACAAAAGTGTTTACACAAGTCATTTAAAGTTGTACTTAAAACAATTACAAATTACAAAAAAAATTGGAGAAGGAAACGAAAGTCACACATTAAAAGTCTGACAGTCATTGAAATTAGGTCATAATTTGTATAATTGAGTTGTTCTGAAATGTAAGAGTACCATTGAAAAACTCATTGACATCATAAAAGGCATATTGTAAAAGAAAATGTTCGAGTTTTAATTTGAAACTATTGAGTTTAGTGCCTTGACTTCTGTAGGGAGGGCGTTGTATAGCTTGTATCACGAAAGAATGCACAGGATTTTTATTTTTTTAAATATTAAAATTCTATGATCAGCACTTCTCACCTCAACATATTCTGTGAGATGATATATTTGCAATAAAAACTTTTTAAATCAAATTAGTTTCTTTTCAAGAAAATAAACGTTTCTACATTCCATGTATATCTGAAATTTTGTTGAATTGTGAAAGGTGTGTTTCCAGGTGTTCTCAAGACAGTCAAAATTATTCCTGTTCATAAAAAGAGTTCACATGCCAGATAAATATCGACAAAAATCATTATTGAATATTCCATCTAAACCTAGTGAAAAATAATGGCGAACAAAATCACTTCATTTCTCGAGAAATGTAAAAAAAATATGAGAAAAAAATATTTTCTAATACTGAATCTTCCAGTATCTCGGTCAATTTATTTTTCAATGATGAAAAGAAATATTGATTCAAAATCTTCGTCCAAGAGAAAAATAACTTGTGAAGATTCTTCAAAGAGATTTTGAAGTCTCTTTGGAGACTTTTCGAATGAGTTTTCATTAAAAATGGGGCCGGATGAATAATAAATTAATTTTTGAAATAACTTCTGAATCGATATATATCCATACAATACTATAACTTTTGAAAGTACTTTTCAGACAAAACCTATTTCTGGAATGCAATATATGTCGTTACATTTAAAATGCCACGCACATTCAAAACGCTATTTAATACGCCACGCTTTTATATTGGATACACCGTATATTAGTGAATATATCAGAAAAGTCCAATACGTAATCATCTAAAACTTGTATACGAAACATGTTTTGATATCTTCACTGCTTCATCTCAAACTTTTAATGGAAACTCGATGTGACACACCCTGTATGTACGTACCTACATACATATCCTTAAACGGAATATCTCTTATTAAAAAATGTTAAATGACAGTAAGTATATGGTTGCCTTGAAATAATTTCTATAAACATTTCTAATCTAATCGACATTTATGTAATTCTAAATTTCAGTTTATTAGTTTTCAATAATACATTTTTGTTGAGTTTCCCAAGAGAAAGATCAGGTGATCCAACCGACCAGCACTCTTCCAAGCCATTTATCGAAAACATGTTGGTAAAAATGGACTTACTGACCCAAAATTCCTTCGAGGGTTGGTACCTCAACTACATTTCGGAGAAATCGTGATTCAGTTCTGTTAAATATATTACTTCGTAAATTATATTTTAATTTTTTTGATCTTATTATGTTAAGTTTGTTTTTGTTTTAAAACAAATTTGTTGAAGTTTAAAAATCTTGTGCTGTTGTACCATTGTGAGGAATCAGTGAATTAGAGACAGTAATGTGAGTGAATAAAAAAAATTCTGCAATAAAAATGTAAGCAATCTAAATGGCTATGTTGACGATAGAGCTTTACCTACACTAAAAAAATCATACTTCGTTTAATAACCGGAATAATAATCTCACTCAACCATCGTAATACGATTTGGCAAATGCTTCTCATAAAACGATTATTCTTTTGCGAATGCCACTGGGAATATTTAATGATTTTTGGATACGCATTACTCGAATAAACAAACCTAAAAAAATTGTGAGAAATATGTTTGTGCTATTTTTGCCTAACATTGTACTAATCATTTCGGTATACCTTGAGGCTACGCCACTGATGTGTAATAACACGTTTGATCTGCAATTGAAAAAATGTGCTTTAAATTTGTTCACTTCGAGGGAATCGTGATGTTAAGAAAGATATAAACTGCCGGTTCATATATGTTTGTTATGTGTTCCTGGCATTTAATGAGCACTTTTAGAAACGAAAAAATATATACGAATGTCTCTTCTCTGTAATTACCTAATTCTATACAATTCGTCGGAGTTTCGAGAAAAAAAGCTTGTGCGAATTTGGGAAAATTAGTTTGTCGTTCGTTTACCTCGAACTGATTATTTGCAATTTATTTGAGTTGCCAAAAAATATCTTGTCCAAGTCCAGGGGGTAAAAATGTCGCGGGTGGCATTTCACAGTTTTTTCTCGGAAGATTTACATCATGTTTCTTACATGTGGTGATGAAGTGATGTAGGCAATTAGTGAAAACAATAATTTTATCTGGAAGAGATCACGAATTAATACTAATATAATATTGAAAATATCAATGAAATAGAGCCCAAGATTAAATAGTTTTCCCATCTATAATGCAAATTATAAATTGGAAATGTTGGCAATTCTCAAACAGCGAAGCAGTGAGAGGGAAGAGGGGATAAGTGAAAGTACTCGAATGACACATAAATAGTCATCTCTCGGAGGAATTAGTCGAGTCATCACCCGAAGACAATTCTGAATACTAACAATCGAAACGTCGTGAAGTAACTTGGCCTTATATCTCTTAATTTTTGATTTCATTTCTTTTTTGTTTAATTGTTCAATTTCTTACTTGTATTTTATTTCTGTGAATTCGTTTCTGGTCTTTATGCTCAATATATTTGTTATTTTCAGCTATTTTTTTTTTAGTTTTCAAATGTATTGGTTCTTTCAGGTATTTCAAATCATTTTATATAATATTAGACAATGGAAGTCCGAACTGGTGAAATTCACCACGAAACATTGTCAATCACTTTCAAACAAACTTATTATTTATCATTCATAACCATTTTTTAAATCAGTCTTTACAGTCAAAATTATTTAATTCAAAGACTAATTTTTGCTCAACTTATTAGAAAAATATTGAAAATTTTCATTTTATCTTCCACCTTTATCTAAGTATATCATTTTCATTAAAATGTTACCGCTATGTTTAGATCAGATTACATTGTTAATATTTTATGATAGTAATAATATTTTGAATACACTGACTGGTTTCTTTTTGTGAAATTCGATAACTCCATTCATGATAATTATTATTATAATGTTTCTTTATTTTTGATGAATTACAAGTTAACAAACAAAATTAATCAGGTAGGCGGCATTCAATCAGATTGTTTTTCAAGGCAACCCTCCATAGGGATTTATAATATTTTTGAAAATGAAATAAAACACATTGTTACTCGCTGATAATATACTTCATCTATTACAAACTACATCTTTTCCCTTTATAATATAAATTTAGATTCAAATAGAAGTTCTGCATATGTTGAATTACATAGTTTGTCCATTCAAAAACCGATTATATTATGTTCTTCATTGCCTATCTTCAAAAAAATCTGCCGTTTGTCGTAAGTATATGAAAATAGAGGAAAGATCAACATAATAATTTATGTGAAGAAACGTTGGTTGTCACACAAGCTCATTATTTTTTTATTGCCTAGTTACCAACTTGATAATAGTGTACGTTATGGCTCCTGCAGTTATAGAAGCTAAATCAACCTCATTTGGACTCATGCACATCAACTAGAAATGCCAGATATAGAAGGTTTGCCTGATGCCAGCATCCTCAAAACCTCATGTTGAATGGGATTTTAACTACTTGTACAATACAGTGACTTTGTTTGTAAGTCATTTTTTTCACAAATATTTTTTTAAAACGCACTTATCCGATTTTGCCTCTACTACATTTATCATGAAAACTAATTTTATATCTTCTAGTGTGTAAAAACAAGTTCTTATTGTCGACAGCCATCGAATAAATACCTACTCCAAATCTTATTACAAATCCTCATAGGCTCTTCATGAAGAAATTTTTAAACATATCTATAGACAAAACTTTGGATTGTTTTATCAGGTATCCTTTCGACAATTGCTTCAAATATTCTCTCAACTTATAGTAATTGGCAATGTTGATATTCATATTCCCCATTTAAGACTTCTTTGCCTTTGAATTGTTGGACAATGAGGAACTCGATGGATATGTTAGAGTGAGATACGAAAGTATCCTAATCGCAGTTTTTTTTATTTAACTAAGGACCAGAGACTTTAGTAGGTACTTGAGAGTCTTCTGACTTTTCCATTTCTCCCAAGTCTCCATCTTCTGGACATAATTTGGTTTGTCCTTGAATTGTTTCCCTCCGGTGATCCAGTGCCTCACATTCTTATAAAATATAACTAGCTCTCTCTGCCCCTTTGTTGCATTGCCTGCCGTTAAAGTCTCCTTTATACAGCTCTATTTTGTTCAGGTGTCCTCTCAATGGACAGTGTCCAGTAAGTAGCCCTGTAATTGTTCTGAGCCGATACCGGTTTTGTTGAAGTAGTTCTTCAGTTCTCTTCTCGGGCGGTAAAGGTTTTTCCATGTGTGCTCCCAGACATATTTTCCCAGTAAGCTCTGTTTTTCTTATAGACCCACTTTCCAGTCTAGTTCCGTACTGAAGGCTTTGGTAACCTCACAGCTGGGGAACACTCATTAGCATTTTTCGTTGCCTGCGATGCATTGAATGTCCTGGCACCTAGTATATAGTCAGTCTATTCGTGTCCGCCAGTTTCCACAGTTCTTCACGGAATTCTCACATAAGTGAAAATATTATTCCGCTTATTTCGTTAGAGCGTTAGCCTGGAAGACTGATGTGTACTGAACAACTTGATAAAGGAAATGAAGATTTCTCCGTGTACCTCCAGTAAATTCTAGCTCCCGTTATATGTTCTGTTTTCAACTCATCTGTACACCAGGTATTTCTGCTGCGCATGTTCTCAGGATAACTGTTGATTCTGCACTCTTTGTGGTTTCAAGACTTTGGTCGCGAAGTTTGTGTTGAACAAGTTGGTATTTCGGTTTCATGTGATCCGAGTACTTACATGTTTCATGTTCGTTCTTCCACATATTCCCAAATTTCTGCTTTGTCCGCTTTGTAAAATCATCTTTCCCACCTTAACTACGCCAACATAATATATAGTTCTGCAATTTCTTAAAGAGACTGTCATCAGTTACAAATGGTTCAAATGCGTTTGATTCAAGGTCTGAAAAGACGTTATCACGTATCCGGGTCGTTAAGGGAAATCGATTGACTCCATATTGACAATAGACACATTATTCATACCTGCCCATTGTTCCATGAGATTATACAAACGAAGAAGCCACCAATATCTTTATGGAAAAAAATAACCTTCCGGACTGACGTTCACCACTTGAACATACGATTCAAATCTAGACTTACGCCACCATTGCATACACGAGTCAATTTCGATCGTCTTTCTCTTATATGTAACATAACTAGGCTCCATAAAGGCCCAAATGATTTGAAAAATCTGTCCATTCCTTCCTTCAAATTCAAATTGAAAAGAGGTTTTCTATCAGGTGAGTTATCAATGTGAATTTCTGTTAGTTGTAACCCGTAATTTGTCCTTATGCAATGTCGAAACTTTAGGGATAATTGAAGTATAGGTACTGTAGTCTTCTATAACATGTAAATTTGCTTATATTAGGTTAAGCTGTCACACCCTGTAGTAATTTAGTTCAGTTGGTTGAGTTGAAGAAAGCACTTATCCCCTGTTCGGGTGTGAACTCTTCCTTTTGGCGAGTCATTTTTTCTGGCGTTATTGTTATTTTAGTTTGATTCAGTTTAGATTATTTAACTCTGTGAGTTTCCCAGTCTATATTGGCCAACCATTACTTTTCCCATTATTATTAATTGTAAAGGAGAAAGATTCAACAGCGTCTCCAATGCATGTGTAGTAGTGGTTTTCATTGCTGCCATTATTATCGTTTTTCCCACCTTTGGCCACCAAACCATAGATTCATATATTGTCATGGATTCAACCACTATGGTGAGGACCCCATTTTTTTCCATAGATGTGTCTGGCCAGCATCACTGCTACCTCCACCTCTCTTTCTCAGGTCAGTCTGAGATCTAGTACCACTCTCAGATATTTGACCTTGCCCGACAATCATCCCCCCACCTGGAAGTTTTAAAGGATTACTGTTTTGGTCCTCTTGGTGAATGCTGCTATGGTCGATTTCGTAGGGCTTATGTTTTGCACTTTTCCATCAGACGAACCATTTAGTTATAATATTCAGGTTCAGCTGCGTGCGTACCTTCAGTATGTAATTGTATTGGTCCTGGACTGGGATGACTAAATCGCCTACATAACCCAATACTTTGTATCCATTATGGATTAGAAGACGAAGTGGTTTGTCTATCACAAGGTTCCATAACAGCTACTACCGTCTCTCTCTATGATGGTTGTACATAACCATCATCTTCTTAGCTTGCAGTGTATCCACCTGCAGCTTGTGTCGTCGATCCCTCTTCTCCTCGATGTCTGGTGAATCATTCCAGGATATAAATATCTATTTAATATTCTTATGTAAACTATTATGGGCTGCATTTAATCTTCCTTATACTTGATGAACTTACTCAAATTAATATCTGTTCCACAAAATGAAATCTTATTTCACCTGGTCTGTTGATAATATTTTTATTATATATTGGATTGTTATTTACCTCAGTCATGACTATCTGGAGTTTCCTCAACATGAATAGAATACATACAATTTTTGTTTATCTATAGTTCAGGTTAATGATTATTTCTTAATAAAAAATCAATCTCTTAACGATTTATTAACAAATCAGTACAGTACAACTACGTTTATAAAAAATAATAAGAAAATGTATAGCTCCATATATTCCGAGACTTCCTATTGACAAAATCCCACTTCTGAAGCCAGAATAGCAACACTCGACTTCCTGCAGTAGATCGATTACAGATAAAAAGCTTCCTCATTAGTTTCCTGGAGTTGGCACGTTGAGCAGCAAGTTCTGACCCCCCGGAAGATAAGATACTTGTCTTGACTTGGACAGTTGATAAGCAATATCCTCGGCTGCTTCGATTCTCCTCAATTCGACGAGACCCTCTCCAGCATCACCGAAAGCTTTGGCCAACAGAATAGCGGCTTGGGCATCACCTTCAGCTGAGAGAACTGTTGCTTTTTTGGTCTGTTCTGCCTTCTCTACCAAGAACCTGGAATAAAAAATTATATGAATACTTATTGAGTAATATAAACAAATCAAGCCCAACCTAGCTTTTTCTGCTTCCTGTTGTGCAACTTGTTTCAGTTCAACAGCCTGAGTAAACTCTCTACCGAATGTTAAATGGGTTAAAGAAATGTCATCTAGGATCACACCAAACTGTCCCGCTCTTTCCGTCAAATCATCACTGACTTTTTGTGATACCAAGTCACGCTGGGTGATCAGTTCTCCTGCGTCGAACTGAGCTACTACGGCTTTTAGAACTTCGGTGGTGATCGAGGGGAGTACCCTTTCTTCGTAGTCCTGTCCTAGGATAGTGTAGATTTTCGGGAGCTCATCTGGTACTGGTCTGAACAGAATACGAAGGGTGATGTTGACGTTTTGTAGATCTGAAATGTATCACCAATTTTTCAATCAATCACTGTATCAATCAAGGAATATTTCTCATTGATATATCATAGGTTCACACTACCACTACACACTATTTCCTATTCAGTTTGTACTCCAAGTATTCGTTATCAATTTGAATCAGATGTGTTTCACAGGAACGCTGCACAATAAAGTATATGAAAGAGATAAAATTTCCCTCACATTGAAAACTGTCATCCTGAATGGCGGACATCGATGTTTCAGAATAAAACATTTGTCATCACCAATTTGTATAACAATACATCACATGAATGCATTGAATGATTCATCTTGTAATGTTATTCAAATTGGTGCTGAAGAAGCAAACAAGTGTCTTATCTTGAAACATTGATGTCCGTCATTGAAGATAACAGTGTTCTATCAAGTGAAATTTTAGCTCTTTCATTTAAAGTATTGTGTAGCAATCCTGTGAATGATACCTGATTCAATTACATAGCGAATGTTTGGAAGACAAACTGAATACGAAAAGGCGTTTTTTTGTATAATTCAATGTTCATATAGAAGTAGTTGTTTTGAAAGTATTTTTTTTTGTCGTGTAGTCAATGTTTATATGAAAGTAGCTGATTTGAGATGGCTTTTTTCCCAAGTTTGCATGATCTAGATATCTTTGTGAAGAGTTTATTTGAAATTATTTGCTGTCTCTTCCTTTTGGAAGTTACCCATATTTTTTAGATGAATATAGAGAAATAGAAAGCCAAAACCTTTCATTCCCAAATTATTTTACTAGTCTACAAAATGCCTTGAGGTTTACTATACTTTTTATTTTGGCAGATGAGTGATTGAAAAACTTCAGACTCTGAAACAAGGTTGTTTTGTTAACTTTGTTGTTGGAACGAACAGAGGTATGCTATATACTCCCGATCTGTTTGCAGCTTTTGAAGTTATATGGTGCCTTGTTTCAAGGTGGTGGTTGCATAGGGCTGAGGTGTTTGTTTGTTCCGAAGTGAGATATATAACTGAGATATATATGTATCCAGATAGGCTTCCGCGGTCAGCAATTTGATGTACTGTCATAGGGTTGAACCTCGTCTGTAATTTTCATCTTTTTGACGTTTTGGCTTCTGCTTTGAAAGCCATTTCCAAGAACCACTTGGAACCGAAATTACATGACTCGAGGATGGGGTCATAATCTCCCTGACATTCAAATCTCGTTACTGGCTCCAAGTGAACAGTGTACACTTGGAGCCAGTGACTTTTATCTGGAAATATTTCATTTGAAAAAGGCACCCTAATTGAATGTGTGAACATAAAGAACCTGATAATTTCACGGAATTGCCTAGTTTAGGTCCCGGCCAACTTTTGTTAACGAATCTATAATATAAATAAGAATGTTTAACAGCACAATTAAAATATAACTAGACTAACCTAACCTATAATTACTAGTACTAAGATTGAATTAACAGTATATTGAGGTTAGGTTAGGTTTAACTCTTCAATATTCTCAAAATAATTTTAATTTAATGTTAGTTCTAGCATTAAAGGTGAGTTTAGCTTAGTCTGATTATACTTAAATTGTGCTATTAATCATTCTTATTTATATTTAATGTTCATAAAAAAACTGGGATTGCAAACTATGCAATCCCCAGTTTCACTATTACCATTCCCATGGTCCAATTTAAATTTTTCATGTATATTAATATCTTTCAAGCAACATAATGGAAATATTGTGCTGCTATGTTGGATGTGATATTTTCTGCTAGTACAATAAAAATTGAAAAAATGGTATGTCGATATCTATTTAAATTATACTAGGAATTATATAAACATCATTTTGGAAAAGGTCAGAATTAACAATAAATTGTGCAATTACCTTTACTTCCAGTTACAACAGGAATGTTCCTGGGCCTAGACCTAACATCGAATATGATTGGTTTCTGTACCCAGGGAATGAAAAAATGTGTTCCTTCTCCGATTACTTGCTTTTTAACTCCAGAGAATCTGTCAAAAATTACCGCCCTGTGTCCACCATCGACTGCAATTAAAAATGTTTCAATAAATCAAAAATTAAATGTGTGAGGAAAGATGGGAGGGGTGATTTGAATAAATTTGCTAACTTACCATTATACAAGGCAGAGTTGACAACTCCTCCAACTAATGCCATTCCTAATCCAACCTGTCCGATTCTATTAAATACTTGAGCGGCAGACATTTTAATCTGAAATATAACAGGGAATTCGAGACATACAAGAACATTGCGCAATTTTAGGTTAGAATATTTAGGATGGAATTTATTAAACTCACCAATTTTTTAATTGAAAGTATTGATGAAAATAATCTTATTCTCCTGTAATCTTAATACGTAACCTCCCAATGAAATAATTCACACAAAAAATATAAAGAAAATGTCTGATCACAATGCCGAATTTTGACAATTGACGATTTATAGTACCCACATGCTTTCTAAAGGAGGTCACACATGATATATAATGCACAAACCACTTTAGAGTAAGTGGTTTGTGATATAATGTACAGATGAAAGAAAGGTTTTGGTTCTCTACTTCTCCATCTTTATACAAAAAAATGTGAGAATCTTCCAAAGAAAGCAAGGAAGCAATCGATTTCAAATAAGTTAACTCCAAACAAAGATTTGTAGATCATGCTAAGAAGTAACTTTTAGACACAAACTGAAAGAAAAAGCTTTCTCGAAACAGTTTCTTTCATATAAACATTGAATTAGACGAAAGAAAAATACTTTCGAAACAAATACTTTTATATCATCTCTGAATTATACAAAGACACTTTTCTCTATTCAGTTTGTATTCCAAACATTCGTTATCTAATTGTATCGGATATTCTAATGAGTATGAATATGAATAGTAGGTACCTACTATTCAAGTTCAGTGAATAAGTATGGTGAGTACAAAATATTTGCAATAGAATTTTTTAACAACTGACGTACTTCTCACCCAAATTTGTTTTTTATGCAGTACAAAAAAATTACTTCACTTTTTAACATTTTATGATTTGAAAAACACTTCAAAAGAAACATTTTATATTATATACATTTTATATTAATACGAATCCAATAATATTGTCTTAAGAAAAATTAAATATTGTTGAGAAACTCTTTTGTAACTCAAATATGCTACAAAATTAGTAAAGTTACAAAACATACATGCACGTACAAAAAAAATCTGTAAGCTTGGTAATCAAACACTTTTTAGGAAATGACAACATACAGCTCGAAGACCGTTGTTATACCGTATTTTGGGAAATGATAGGACAGATATTATGGAAATTTACGATTGTATGTCATTTGGTATGCTCTGTTAAATGAAAATAATGGCCTCCGTATTTTTTCACGTCACAGAATTGTGGTGTCATTGGTAAATCCTATTAATTTATGCGAGTGCGTAATGGATAAAAATAATTCGTCCTAAAATTGATCCTCAGGATACCCCATATCTGATATCTACATCATGCATGATGAAGCTACGGTGTTAGCGAAACGCGTCTAGAATAGACATTTTATTTGTGAAAATTGACGAATTATTATCAAGTAACGAGTCACTGTAATCATATTTTGATATCTAATATGTAAAAGGACTTGACAATTCAAGAAGCCAAGTGAGTTTATTCAGCAAGATTAAATGCGCTTTTGTGGTCGACCACTGATAATTATCTATGTTTCAAATGGAACAATGAATAAATTCATCCCTGCATAAACTTACTCGCTAAAATTGTTTTCTACAGTTCACTTCATTCTAATATTTCATTTTGTCGTGGAACCTTAATAACACTCGTTTGAACGTTTGCTAAGCCTGTAAAATAGCTATATTCATATCGATTAGATTGAACTACTGTTATAAAATTATATGTCACATGTCAGAGTGACATTCAATGCATGATTTTTTGACATTCCACATGAAAATAAAAAAAAATTATCCATAAATATTTTGACATGGGCCCTCAGCAGCCAGTCCCAAATGAGTAATCAACGTGAAAACTTGTAGTTCTCATTCATTATAAATAAACATTGAGAAAAGTTCTGTCTTAAGCAGATATGGTAGACTCTCCTATAGATATTTTGCCAGATGAAGTGTTGGAGTTTATTTTATCACTGATTCCGCCTTACAAGGATTTACACGAGTGTATGCTAGTTTGTAGACGGTGGCGAAGATGTGTTTTGAGTAAGATAAACTTGTCTATTTGTTGACTTCGAACTATTTTTAGAAAACATTCTTTGTTACAGTCGGTTGACCCCTAGAATTATTTGGCCCTTGTTCTCTTTTGTTTCATGACAAATACGATCATCAATCTTTTTTTAGTGGAACATAAAATTATTTCTTAACTCACATAAATAACTTATTTTCAGATGTAGTGAAAATAAAGCAGCGAAATCTGTACCGAGCCATTAACGACTTCGACATAAGATGGGAGAAATTAACGCCTCTAGACATGGCTCCTACGATACAGAAACGCTATTCACACAATGCGGTGGTTCATGACAACTCCATGTTCATTTTTGGAGGCTGCACTTGCACCATGACCACGTACAATGATCTCTGGAGATTGGATTTATCGAAACGTCAATGGATACGTCCCCTCGCCATGGGCAACTACCCATCTCCCAAAGCCTGCAGCTCTCTCGTTAAGCATGGTGACACTCTTATACTATTTGGAGGTTGGGCATATCCACCATCTTATCCACTTTATCAAAGTTGGCATCTGTTCAATGAACTTCATGTTTACGATATAATAGGGAATCGTTGGACATCTGTAACTACTTTGAATACGCCACCCCCTGTTGCAGGTCACTCAGTTTCCATTATAGGGAAGTGGATGATTGTTTTTGGAGGACTGCAGAAGCCTTCCAATGCTGTTCACTGTGAGAAATCAAATGAAATATGGAAATTGAATTTGAATTCTTGGTCGTGGCATAAACAGGCAGTTGAAAGTAAGTTGAAAGACTGATGTTATTTTAGATGAATGAATGTCCAAATAGCTGGAATAATCTTGATAGTAAAATATGACAAACATTGAAGAGTTTTCTCACATTTCATTTCACCAAAAAATATATTACATTTTTCTTAGAGTAAGGTATTTTTTATACAGCTGCCATGAAAATGAGAGTTTTGGACAAAAATTATGAAATTTTAGGAATTGAACATTTATCATGGTTTTATCAATACATACAATATAGAGATATCTCTGAATTAAAGTTACTTACAGAAAAACAAAAGTGAAAGTATGAAATGTATGTAGTTCACAAATGAAATGAGTTAATGTTATACAAGGTGTTTGTGATCAGTTACTAATTCTGTAGATATAGTTATAAATGGATCAAAACTTTGAGAAACGCCCATATGTCACATTTTACCATATGTTTGTTCATTTTGCAGGTGGCCCGAAACCAAATGGGCGATTTGGACAAATTCAAGTTGTCTTGGATGACGAGAACTTATTAATCTTAGGGGGCTCTGGGGGCCCGAAATTTCATTACTGTGATTGCTGGCTGTTAAATATGTCTGGGGATCTTTGGCAGTGGAAGAAAGTGGAAATTGTTGGGAAATGTAATGAACCTTCAAAAATGTGGAGCATTCCAGGCTGTAAGGTAGGTTTTCAAGTAATTCTGTATGTGGTAAGTTGCTTTTTTTAAGCAGCCTGGAACTTGTGATATCTAAAGATGAAACCTTCACCTGCACAAATAATAACCCTGTTATACTTTTATGGGTATTCAACTTGTATGTGAACTTTTTTGTGATAGATTAGTGATATTTTTCCTTTTTTGGTTTTTTCGATTCCCAATTATTAAATTTGTGCAAACATGTATGGTTATAAATATGATATTTATTAAATTTGTGCAAACATGTATGGTTATAAATATGATATAACTGTATAGCTACCAAAATTTGAAAAAAAAGTTTTTGTCAACCATATAGGGAAAGTGTTTATGGTGTATCAACATATTTCCTAGAAACCGAAATTGCAACACTCTGCTCAAGATCTAAAAGGATCTTTTTCATATCTTCTTTCATAATGAAATTGAATCACAGAACTTTCAAAAAAAAAAGTCATTTTTTTATTCTGATCACTGTTTTCACTTTCTAACGGTTTTAATACTTTTATATTCAAATTAAAACAAAAATATCTGTTTTCCGTTAATCACCTGTTGCCTTCGTACAAACAACAACCATCAAAAATCTAAACTTATCCTAGCTAAGGATTAACGAGGTCTTACCTGTTAACGTGCGATTCCTAGCATAAGTACAGAAACTTTATGTTCGTCTTACAAGTATTTATTTTCAGTATGTTATAACCAAACTGAAAAGTAGAATGGGAAATGTTCCTCCTGACGAAAATCAAGTAGTTTTCATAAAAGAGCTCTAAAACAACGCATTTTAAACTTATCGTTTCAACTTTTCTCTTTAAAAAATTATTTAAATACTTAAAAAAGAAGAATGAAATAATGCATTCAACATTTTAAGGGATTCGTTTCTATTTCACCATTTGGCAACATCAGTTATAGCTAATAAAGGACAGTGAATTTGTTACCTGTATGAGACAAACAAAGATGACATATTTCAGAGGCGTGCTGTTCTGTTTACATATGTTCCGAGTTCCGAGACATTCTGTGACATATGACATTTTGTGCACCTAACCTAT
>WOGR01003424.1:0-15913 GCA_015342045.1 Leptinotarsa lineolata
TTGTTCGCTGGGTAGTTACACCGATATAGTCTGGCCAATGAGCATCCAGTAAAAGCGCGGAAAATTTTAAAAATTAATTAAATTACTAAATTGATTATTAAAAAATAGGGGTTAGTGATAGAAGGGTATAAATTTAGGGTTGAATGTATTTTTTAATGCGACATAATAAAAAAAATAAAAAATTAAAAATTTGTATAGAATTATAAAAAAAATGTTAGGGGTGGACAACCCTTAACACTTAGGGGTATGAAAAATAGATGTTAGCCGATTCTCAGACCTACTGAATATGCATGCAAAATTTGGTTAAAATCGGTTAAGCCGTTTCGGAGGAGTACGAAGACAAACATTGTGACACGAGAATTTTATATATTAGAGATTTACAAATTGTTTTAAAAAAATGCAATGAGTTTTTTACAGTTTTCAAAAAGATTATTTGTGATATCTTTTACAGAGTATACTTTATGAAAATTCCTTCAAAATAGCTATAAAAAATTGCAACTATTATTTAACTGAAGTTTTTTATGGATATTTAACTAATCGTATTAAAAAATGCAACGAGTTTTTTCACATTTTACGCAAAGGTTATTTGTGATACCTTTTATAAAGTATAGTTAATGATGACATTTGTTTCTATTTTTAAAAACCGAGAATTACAAAAAATACAAATTCTATGTAAAAAAATCAAAAAACAATAAAAAAACTTGCAAATAGTTTTCTAAAAAAAATTTTTACGATATGTATTTTCCACAAATTTCGGTTTGCTATACAGTAAACAGCAGATGAAACCTGTATTGATAAATACAATTCAAAACATCGATATTTTTCCAACAACAACGAATCCCTTGAAATTTCTTCGTGAATAATTTTGTTTTGGTTCTGTTGGAACTAGCCTACATTTCGAATCATGACATATAGATCCCGTGACCTCGCTAACAGATGACGTACCCATACCTTCGAGGCATAACAAACCACCGACTTGTTTGTTATTTTTATGCTGAATAATTTCACACGTTCTCAATGACAAATTTTGCTAATGACTTGCCTGAAATTTCCGATGAGCGTTTTCGAGAAAACAGTGGCAAGGCAGCAGGCTAAAAATGTTATTACAATATACGAGGTTGAGACAAAAAGTTGTGGGATTTTTTCATTGGTCGTTTTGAAATCAGGCCTCGCCCCAGGGGCGAGACACTGTTTAGGCTGGCAGATTTCTAGGGCGGCAAATTTTTGATTATGTAGAGTTTTTGAATTACACTAAGTGTTTGAATTCAAAACAAAATTCTAACCATTGCTAAAGAAAATTATTGATAAGGTAGACGCAATTTAATTAGCGTTCATTTCATTTTGTTGTTGTGTCGTACCTGCTCTGTCAACAATAAATTGAATTCTTTGACGATAACACATTCTTTGACTTGAGGTTGAACTTCAACCCATTCTAATTTGACCCCATTTGATGTACCGCCACACTGAAGTATATTAAAATCTCCTTATCCAAAACATTAATCGATATCAGTCTGACGGCATTCTCTAGCTGAAATGGTGTAGAACATGGAAAAACTATAAAAGACTCGTCAATTTGACCCCTTGACCTTCTATTTCAAGGTCAAACTTTTTTCAAGGTCAAACTTTTTTCAACTCATAAATCGTGAAAGTCTGCCAAAATGCAAATTTTTTTCTCATATGTGATATTTTTTGCTGAAAAGTAAATAGATTTTTGCAAAAAATACAATTTATGGAATGTTGAGGTTGAATCGCGAGTTTTACATTGAAATCGAAAAAAAGGTATGAATGAAACGAGAAAAATTAAAGTTTTGAATATTTGAACGCGTATGTGCAAAAATTTATTGATCTGTTGAATTTTATAAAAAAAAAATTGTAAATTTTTCTTGTATAGGAAAAATGGTTTGCGAATTATTTCATCTTGTGATTTGATTCAAATCGTCAAAATGAAGCAATTAGTTGCAAAAAATGATTGAATTGAAGCCTGACTGGTAGTGTTCAGTGAATCGAACACGACGACCCTGAGCGCGTCCTGAAGGCAGGTGGTGATGTTGGTTCCAACGGAGCTCGATTATCTCCTGGGGGAACCGGAATAAAGTTGTCATCTTCGTCGTCCAGGTCAGTGGTACCTTCTGGTGCAGCGATGTTCTCGGAGATGATGTAAGCTGGTTTGAGGCGATCGATTGAAACTGGAACATTTCTGCCTCGCATCGAGAACGTGAAGTGTTTCTCGGCTCTGGAAACAACTTCGTAGGGTCCATCGTACGACAGCTGGAGCGGTCCTCCTGATGCGTTGTGTCTGACGAAGACGTGGGTGGCGGTAGCAAGGTCTTTGAAAACAAAGAGTTTTCGCTCGCCGTGCCTGGTGCCGCTGACTGGCCTGAGCGCCTGCTAATGCTGGTGTAGCTCACGGATGAAGTCGGCTGAGTCGTCTATGTCCCTGGTGGAGGTTGATGCTAGGAACTCGTCGAAGTGGTTCTCCGTACACCATTTCTGCAGCAGTGGCCTGAAGATCTTCCTTCCAGGCTGCACGAATCCCCACCTGTCGGGAGCGAATGTGTCCACCGCTCAGACTGCAGGCACTTAATAGAGGCTTTCAGTTGTCGGTGAAGTCGCTCGACCATGCCGTTGGCTGCAGGATGGTTCGCCGTCATCCGCAGGCGGTCGGTGCCCATCAGTTTGTTGAGGCAACGGAATAGGTGGGACTCGAATTGTCTACCCTGATCCGTGGTCAGGTGGGGCGGAACGCCGTAACGTGCGACCCAGGTGGAGTAGAATGCCCTGGCGACGGTCTCGGCTTCCTGGTCCTGGTAGAAAAACTACCCCCACACACTTTTATATGCTTTTTCAATGAAATGCAATAACTCCATCAAAATATTCGTGGATGGGGATTTTTTTTTGCATAATTACATACTATGAGTGGTGCTGAATGAGACCTATATATCTAAATATTTTTCCGGGCAGAAAAACAACCCCTACACACCCTTATATGCTTTTGAAATAAAATTCAATAACCCCATCAGAATATTCATGGATGGGGATTTTTTTGCATAATTACATACTATGAGAGGTGCCGAATGAGACCTATATCTCTAAATAATTTGCCGGGTAGAAAAACTACCCCACACACTCTTAAATATAACTCCATCAGAATGTTCGTGGAAGAGATTTTTTGCATAATTACATACTATGAGAGGTGCTGAGTGAGATCTATATCTCAAAATATTTTGCCGGGCTCAAAAACAACCCTCACACACCCCTATATGCTTTTAAAATAAAATTCAATAACTCCATCAAATTAATAATGGATAGTGATTTTTGCATGATTTGCATGATATCCACTAATATTTTGATGGTGTTATTGATTTTTATTTTAAAAGCATATAAGGGTGTGTGAGGGTAGTTTTTCTGCCCGACAAAATATTTCGAGATATAGGTCTAACTCAGCGCCTCTCATAATGATAGCATGTTATAATGAAAAAAATTCCCATCCACGAATATTCTGATGGAGGGGGTAGTTTTTCTGCCCGGCAAAATATTTTGTGACATAGGTCTCACTCAGCACCTCTCATAGCGGGTTATTATGCAAAAGAAGTTCCCATCCACGAATATTCTCATGGAGTTATATATAGGGGTGTGTGGGGGTAGTTTTTCTGCCCGGCAAATTATTTAGAGATATAGGTCTCATTCAGCACCTTTAATAGTGCAAAAAAATTCCATCCACTCATAATTTGATGAAATTATTGAATTTTATTTAAGAAGCATATAAGGGTGTGTGGGGGTTGTTTTCCTGCCCGGCAAAATATTTCAAGATATGGAACTCATTCTGTATGCCAAATTGAATACATTCAACGAAGAAAATTCCCATTCATGAAATACTTGAAGAAATTCTATATTTTTCTTCAAACATTATTATATACGGCCAAATATTTCAACATATGGGTTTTGTTCTGTATAAATTGAATATATTCCATGAAAATAATCTCGATTCTTGAATGATTTGAAGGAATTTTGGATTTTTCTTTGAAGTAATTTGGTGAAGTTATTGCTGGCCACGAATTTGATCCACAATTTGGTAGCCACTGATTGTCGGGTCTCGCGCGACGCTTCGACAAAACCATGGCTAGAAGTCGTGGCTGCCTTCACACTCGTGTGAGAAATTAAGTCTTCACTTATGAATATAATACTATATTATATGTGACAAACTTTATACTTTAACAAATATCAATGTTCGTCTTTTAAAAACCAAAATTACAGACAATTTGAAATTATTATTTGGAATCCTTCAGCCTTCTTTGAAATCATCCCAGATTTGAAAATTATATCATATTTGTATTTTACTTCGAAAAAGACCCGTCCAACCAGTGATCAGTTAAATTATTCTTTTGCAGGTTTTGGTATCGATAGATCGAAGAAAAATATACAATCAACGGTGACAGAGATTACAGGAGACATTGCTGGTCTTCGAAAGAGAAATGCCACAAACCCTACCTTGATAAATAAGGGTGTAGGTCATTGGGAGAAGCATACAAAAGGTATAGGCGCAAAACTCCTTCTTCAGATGGGTTTCCAACCTGGCAAAGGTTTAGGAAAGGAATTACAGGGTATTTCTGCACCGGTTGAGGCTCATCTGAGGAAAGGTCGCGGAGCAATAGGAGCTTATGGACCAGAGAAACCTGCCAGCATCCCAAAACTAAAGGTATATAACTTCTCAGTTACGTTTTTTGTGATTCAATGTATATGTTTACAATATATACATTTTTCAGGAACAGTCACTTAAGTTGGAATTCGATGAAGACGAAACAAGCAAGAAAAAGGGAGAGTCCAAATGGAAAAAAGCAGAACCGTTTAATAACAAAACCAGATATTACTACCGAAGTGTAGATGATGTTATTGAAAAAGGTAAACGTCCAGGAGCTTATAGAAATTTGGGAGTTGCAAGGTAAACACTAACAGTTGAGGTTTATTTATCTTTTACCCTCCTTATGCTGGATTGGCTAATTTCATATTTATTTAATATGAACTTTCCAGTTTCACTTTTAAAGATTTTTGCACAGCACACCAAACCAGTTTCTTATTTTCGGAATTCTCAAAAAATTTATGGAAGTCTTTTATATGTTACCAATTTATAAAAACGTGTTTTAAGCATTTTAACGCTTGAGGAAGCTATTTTATAGCGAAACACGTGTCGCGGTTTTTGTAAAACCCTTTATAATGAACATTATACAATAAACTGTATTATTGTATCAATGAGTTTTAATATGGATTTTCATCAAGAAGTGTCGGCCAGTTCTATTCAACTATTTATGATAAATACAATTCTAATAAGTAATATACGCATCGGATTTTATTTTTAATTTACAAATAATGAAAGTTGAAACAGTATGGGTATATCCTTACTAACTGAGCTATTTTGAATAAATTAGAACAATAGTTCATCACAAAATGAAATCCATCAGTATTTTGTCACTGGGTCCTACTGCAGAAGCTTCATAAATATGTTTTTGACACTACAATAATTTATTTTTCAGTAACTTATAATAAAATCCAAAGGTTATAGGTGCTGAAGAAGATTTTGATAAAATGTCTATTCGGCTCCAACAACATAAAATGTCTATTCGGCTCCAACAACATAAATTAACACTATAATATTAATATTTATTCACCATTTGCAGTACAATTGCGTATATATGGTAGATCGCAAATGAGTAATTATATAAAAAAAAATAACAGGTTTTTACAGTATGTCAGTCAATAAGATGAAAAAACTAAAATGCCAACTTATACATATTCATATATAAAATATTGATCAAAAATGTGTCAATTTTACTTGCCGTAGTAGAACTGAAGCAAAAAACAATAAGTAAAACATAACCGGGATAAGAAATGTTATTATTCTTTTGTAAAAGTATCCTTCAAATATTCCTTATGGCTGTAGTAACATTTGTCCAGTAACAAGTTTTTAACTTTCTCACTGAGCATAGTTTCAGAATTCGATTTCTTTATAGAAAGTGGCAGTCTGTTTCAATAAGTCAACTTACGAACTGACGACGTATTTATAGATCCTCTACTAATCCTATAAATAATACTCGGATAACAAAATTTTAAGGTTTATATATTGATCAAAATTTGTTATGGAGCAAACATGTAGAGTATATTAAAAAAATATCGCCATTGATTGGTATTCAAGTTAACTCATCGCCAAGGAACTGCCATGTACAATTATATTCCCCTAGAAATAAAAAAAGTAAATCATTATTGAAATTCAAGAATATTTTGTAAACGGATTTACTCAAATGATGATGAAAATATATACATTATCTAGTTATTTCATATACGAATTTATGTGTTGACAAGTCTTCTTTGACATTGTAAATTTAGCTCTTTGACTTAAGAAGTTAGCAAGTTATAAAGATTGACATTGATTGTGCTTGTTGTTGTTGTTGTCATAATTCTGTTGTTGTAATTCCGTAATAATAATAATAATAAATACATACAAGTATGTTAATTCTTTTTATAGACATATACTCTCGCTTCTTTATTTTATTGGGGGATCAAGAGCTATACTTAAATTATTATGGGTCTTTCCTGTCCATCTATAACAATGGAAGTCCTCCAAGTTGACCTTATAATAAAAAAATAACAATATTTTTTGTTTTAGTGAACTCAGTAAAGTCAAAGTGATAGACATGACAGGACCACAACAAAGAGTTTTAAGTGGATACCATGCACTCAGTGGTCTGAAGGCACCCCCAGGAGTTGAACACTACGAAGATGTCGTTCATAAGAAATGCTCAAATTTTGCTGTGCCAGAAATTCAGCATAATTTGGATTTATTAGTTGACATGTGTGAACAGGTAATGTAATACTTTTGGTTGTTATTCGTTTTTTGAGTGGTCTATCAGTTTAAAAATTTTCCATGTGTTGGGGTTGGTGGCACAATTGCTCATAGCACTCATTAATTCGAATTAGCAAAGCAGCATCACTTTCTGAAAGTATCTGAAATGGTGCACGTTTATTATTCTGTTGAAATTCATGAAAATTGGTAGAAAAAAAATTAAAAACTGGAATAGAACTTCAGATTTTCAACACAATGTTTGAAAATGAAAAAGATAATCGTAAAACATTATTCATGAATTTATTTCCGAGACGCGTTTCACTACAAAAGTAGCTTTCTCAGTTGGATTGATGCCCTACACTACTTTACAATGCAAATATACAAATTATCGACATTAATCAATATAGATTGCTAATTGATAATCAGGTAGTTATAAGAACAGATAACCATCAGCTACAAAGCCAGTAAAAACTATTGTTACTAATGATTTGACTAATTCTAGGAGATTGTTCATGAAAATCAATGTAAGAGTGGTGAGATATTAAATTCTCGATAGGAAATTTGATTGTTGACGTTTTATCATTTCTAGGGATTAGTTTTTAATTTTCTGTAAGTAGTACGTCTTAGTTTATGTCGAAGTTGTAACTGTTTTTCAACAGATGGCATACATAAGTTTAATTGGTTTCATTCAAGTCAAAACTTTTTTGTTTTCGAAGTCTATGGTTTTGGAATTTCTGGTTATTCTTCTAATATTCACTTTTGAGAACAATCCACAGTTTAGCTTATAGACAGCCGATTTGTTGTCCTTATTAATGTTGGCTTTGTTTGTTTTATATGTTTCACTAATGGCTGCACATTTATCCGAGGTAACTAACATTTCTAATGACCTTAACTGAGATACCATTCTATCATATAGGGAACTCAAATGCACTTATCCATATTGTTCAAAATCAATTTCAAAAGCTCTCGAATATAGTATTCAACTAGCAAATCTTCTCTACCAAATCGAGATTTCAAACATTCAATAACCTTTGGGTAATTGTTCGAGATAGGCGGGAAACTTTCTACTAATTGACGTGCTCTGGACTTAGGGATAGTAGCTTGAATAAGGTACTGAAACTTGTCCTCGTTATCTATGGATTCGTCCTCATCAATACGTTTGAATTGGCTCCAAAAGAAAAGCCAATCCTTAATTTCACCACCAAATTTCGTAAGTTCAATTTTTGGCAGTTTGATTTGACGTTTATTTTGACTAGAACTGACATTTGAATAATCCTTGTTCAAACTATTTTCCACTCTCAACGTAAGCTTATTAGACTTGCCAAACAACTCATCAGCTTCAGCTACTACTTCATTCACATCCATATCAGTGAAATACGCATCCAGGATAAGTTCCACTATCTGTCTATTCAAGTCATTCAGCATCCCAACTTTCTGGTCCCAAAGGTATAGATTTCCTTGTACTGCTAATATATCAGGTTCTGTTTTCTTCAATTTCGTCTCAATGAGATCAAAAATCCGTCGAAAAGAAGTTCTATGGACATCGAGGGTTTTCTTTACCTTCTCCATCATTAACAGTGTCCTGTCACGGTCGCCAAATGTAACGAACAGACACAACTAACCGTTGTATACTTACTACTCTCAAAGGACAGGAGAATAAATAGATTGCCTTTTTAACTCGAATTCAGAATATTGAAGAAAAAATATATTAATAAAAATGTCGTCTACAGTAACAATTCATAAAATCAAAATCTGACAGTTCAATCAATAAATACAAAATATTCTAACTTCAAAACATATCAAAATCAATATACACAGTCAGACCAATTTCTGACAGATATCTACATCAACATGAAATTTGAATATGAAATATTTATATAAGTAACGTTTTTTTAGGATATTATAAAAATAGACAGGGATACTAGGCATAATGAAGATAGAATAGTAGTTCTTGAACAAGAAGAAAATGCCTTGAAAGAAATTCTGAAGAAAGAAGATGTCTCTTTGGAGACCTTGAAGCAAGTGATGGACATTGTTAATAAGTTAATGAATCCGATGCAAGAATATTCTTTGGGTCAAGTTGCTAACATTTTCAAGGAACTACAGGTAAATATGGTTTACATCAAAATTTAAAAAAACTATCCAGTGTTCTGAATTAAAATTTTATTCTAGGAACAATATAATGAAGAATACTTCATGTACGAGTTGGGAGAATTAGCACCTGGCCTAATCAGCCCTCTTTTAACCTCGGCCCTAGCTAGTTGGAATCCTCTAACCAATCCCCAGCAATATCTCGACGTTTTCGAACAATGGAAGGACATCTTGGATAGGCCAAAACATCGTGGGAATCTTGAAGGTAATAAAATGGGAATTCAGCCATATGATAGTCTCATTTGGCATACTTGGATGCCTGTTATGAGAACTTGCATTAGGTAAGTTACACGCTTTAGTTTGTTTTCTAAGGGATCACAGTCTTGTAGACTTTTGAACGTTTTTTTAAGTGGTGTCTTATTAGTTCATAATGGGACACTTCATTTCTATAATTTGTATTGAAATCAGAAATAATATATTCCGCATTTCTTCATAGATATAACTTATTGAATAGTTTACAATTTAAACAGCCATTAAAAAACAAGCCAATCAATTATTCATAAAAATAAAATCTACTTAACCCACATCAACATAGAATTTCGGGAGGGAAAGTTTACTACAACTGCACTCATATCATTTTATAAAATATCAGACAATGAAAGTCCGAACTGATGAAATTCAATACTCACTTTCTTGAACGGAATATGTATGGGTGATATGTTTTTAATAATAAAAATATATGATGGTGTACCTCCAAATTCACCAATCCACTTTCACAGGTTCTGGCAGGCCATATTTCCGACATTAGCCCCGATTTCGACCTGAGAAAACCAAATGTCAGATGTTTGATAAGACAAGGTCTTTAACGCCATGTGATAGGATAGGCCGGTACTTGATAAAAATCCATAACGTATTCAAAGAACACTTCATTGTGAGGGGGGGACACCTGGTTAGCGGAAAAAATATTTTCAGATTTTCAACGAGGTGTTGCAGGATTGCTGCAATTAATGTATTCTTTTTAGAGGAGAGTACTTTGAATAATAAAATATTTTGAATGTCAAATTTCATTTGCTTCTATATAGATTCAGAGTCACTGGGTACGGATATGTTCTAAAAGTAACCACTTTTCAACCACTACTGTTGGTTTTATTGGAAACAAGTTGTTAATTTTGATGAGAAATGGGAATACTCGACAAGTAGTACATTTATATTTCACATTTCATCCTCTTTAAAGATAACTCTGGGTACAACAGTACCCAGTACCCAGCATTTATTATATAATCTGGAAGTGTTTATATAGTGCTAAAAAGTTTATAGGATCAAAAACGACTTTCAGAAAAAACTCCAAAAAGAATTCGTCAGAATCCTCAGTCCCAGTGGCACATTTCAAAAGTTTTCTGGCATTGGGTTGCACGTCATATGGGAACAAAAAGTCTTACAGCTTCGCAATGAAATAAGTAATTATGGGAACAAAAAGACAGCTTCACAATGAAATAAGTAATTATTAAAACAAATAATATTTACAAAAAGGCAAAGTAGTATAGTTTTGTAGATTGATTGTTCCTAAATATATACCTACATTCATCTTGGAAATGGTCTGCATATAAGTTCAAATTAACAACAAATAATCAAAGAGTGTATTAAACATCTCAAAATGACAACATGTCTCTAAACCTAGGTCTTTAATAATGTAAACTTTCATTATATTTGAAAGCAAAAAGATTTAAACCACTTAATTGGTCTCTTCAAAAATACTACAAACTATCCTTTATTTCTTAGGAGAGTGGAAAGTGCATTTGTGAAAAAGGCATAATACAATCTTCAGGAGTATTATGTTGACAATCTGGCGCAGATATGAAAATCCTCCTATATTGTGTTTTACTGTCTAATTTTTTGTCCAAATTTTATCTACTTGTATTTTATTATGTATTGAACCTTTCTACTGGCACAACAATTCACCAACTAACTGGTAAATGTATTCAGTTTTAGTTACCAATGCTTGGTCAGTAAGATCTCATTTTGGACAAAGTATTTTTTTGTATTCCAGGAAAAAATTACATTACTTTTCCAGAAAATGGGTGATATAAAACTTTACTTCTCGTATGTAATTGTCCCAAATAATAGATTCCTGCAGTTCTTAATAATGAAGCCATATGTGTATGCTGAGGAAATTTTTGATTGATATGATTATTGAAAGTTAACTTAGAATAAAAATAAACCCACAAATCGAGCATATCATTTCATCCTAAATTATTATTATCAATGCAGTATTCGCGAATCAATACAATCGTTTACAAATTCAACAGTTTTATAAAGATTTAAATCCTCTACAAACATCAACATATTGCCATTCAATGATTCACAAAGATCGTTGATGAAAATTGAAAATAATAATAGACCCAAGTTTGAAACTTGTGTTACTTCACTAGAAGCTATATACATATCAGAGTTGAAGCCGTTATAATATGAGATAGAAGGTTATTTATTCTAAACTCTCTTACCCATTCTTCATATAACATTTTATTAAATATAATTCTGATAAAAATAAGATTGATTAGAAGCAAGGTGCAAATCCACCTTAGATTTGATATTTTTCTCGCTAGAATTTATTTAGTTGAAGGTGACTAGATTCAGATACATTACATGGTTAATGGGACTGTGAATAGCCATGATGCTTCCTTGGTTGTTCAGGAAATTATTAGTTGTAACATGACCAGAACATGAGGCTAATGATCATAATTGTTGATGACAAAGACGGGAACTGGTGCCAAAGAAAAAACTGGCTTTCCTCTTTAATAATGTATAAAGTGTGAAGAACTTCCAAAGAAATTTAAGGAAAATCAACAAAACCTCTTAACATAGATGTGTAGGTCATTCATAGAAGTTTCTGGAAGCCACAAACCGGAAGAACAAAATCTATTCCCAACAATTTTTTTCTGTTCTATAGATATAATTGATTTGTTGAGGAATACCATTTCGGTCTATGTATTACATGTAGATTACTTGGCCACAAACCGTCTTACTTGTCTTGTAGATCATAACAACTGTTTCTCCAACCCAGTGCAAGTTCTCTGAAATAAATTCAATAAATGAAGATCACCTAAACCTCTCTCATTAGTCATCGTTCCACAAAATTATCAAACCATCTAATGTGGGATTTTGTTGAAAAGGATGATGAGGTTATGATAAAAATGGGAATAGTCACTTCCAAATTGAAAAAAAAATGTGAACCTTTACTGATTACAGTTCTCTCACATTGTGTTTTCTATTTTTAGTTCATGGAATGCACGAGATTGTGATTCAATCATCACTTTGATGGACACCTGGAAATCGGTTTTACCACAATGGATAGTGGAGAATATCTTGGATCAGCTGATAATGCCGAAGTTGATCACTGAAGTTGATAATTGGAATCCTCTCACCGATACTGTACCAATTCATCTTTGGATACATCCGTGGATTCCACTGTTAGGTGAATTTATTGCATTTCCCAATTGACTTTTGTATAAAACACTGGGAGAACTCTTATGGTCTTCGTATCAATAAGTCTGTCAAGTACTACTGAATTTCTATGTTTGTCACCTCCAACTAGTAGAGCTCATTTAATAGGCATGCTCCGTATTAGCATAAAATTAGGGGAGTGTTATTCTGTAATTCTGAAAATTATAGAATAACACTTCAAGAGCAGATATTCTTCATCTACAGCTTCTTTTAAGAATACAGCAACATCTTCAGGCTCAAGAATTTAAGACTTCTTGGGTTTGTAGCTGTTGCTAAATTTTTACAGCAACATAATAATTTTGCTGTATGTAAACGTTTGGTTGTTTGATTGTTAACATTTCATTTTGATTATATACTTACTGAAATATCTCAATTTTCATTTACTAGTATAGTCGACTTCAAAATCGAATAACACGGCCATATTGATGATGGTTGGACTTTTTTCCGCCTCTTTTGCAATTTATGCCAGAAGCACTTTTGCACTGTCCCCATCGATATTCTTTTCCTTCCTCGATTTATCTAAGGCTTTATATTCGTTTTCATGAATTGATCTTGACTTTGGGGGCAGAAATTTTGATAACACCTCAACTACTTCTTCCTCTAACTTGAAAGGTAGTTCTTCTACTCCACGTTATCCACTTTTTTTGCCGAACATCATTTTATGCGTTTTATCCAGTTTTTTCAATGCAGAAATGAAAATTTTGGTATAAGTTGTATTTACGCAAGCATTAACGTGTCGGAACTGGCATCAAATTACCAAATATTGTATACAAATTATTCGTACAAACGTACCGCTTAGTAATTTCGTTGATATGTATTAGTTGTTTTTTTATTAAACGTATAACATCACGTACTTATCGGCTCAAAACCCGATTTTCTTAATACTTTCGATTATCCGGATTTTCGATTATCCGAATGCCTAACAACAATTAATCCGGTTAATCGAGTTTCTACTGTACATCATATTAGACAATGAAAGTCAGAAGTAATGAAATTCAACATGAAACATTGTCCACAACCTTCAAACAAACGGTATAACTTTAATAAATGTGAATACAAGGAGAAAAAAATACAGAAATTTTCAAAGTACCCTTTTATCATACTAACTATGAGTCTATAGGTAGTCTATAGGTAGAATTTTGAGACACTTACAATGTAGATTTACAACCTTTAAATTCTTCTTTGGAATCATTTGCAAAGACTGAAGATATTGCAATTCATTGGCTTATTTTTGCCTTTTTTATATTTTTTCCTTGCATCTAGCTGATAGTTGTAGTACATATGTGTGAATTTGTTAATTATTCAGTGAAAATAGACAATGTCGTAAATAAATAAATATATTTATGAATTCAGTCCGCAGTCTAGTTATAAGAATAAAAAAACATTTCTGGGAAAGAAAGCTTTTGGCTTTCTTCTACATCTTCATACAAAAATGTGTGAATGTTCCAAAAAAAGGAAGTCAGCTATCAATTTCAGAATAAACTCTTCACAAAAATGTGTAGATCATGCAGAGAAGTAACTTTCAGACACAAACTGGAAGAAACCCTGTCGAAACAACTACTTTCATATAAACAATGAATTATTACACAATAAAAAAATACTTTCAAAACAACTACATGTATATGAACATTGAATTATTCAAAAAAAACTTTTTCCTATTCAGTTTGTACTACAAATATTTTTTATGGAATTGAACCAGCACTAATCTGGATAGCATTACAACATTACAAGCTTTCTTCCTATCTTTGAAATATTTCCACATTTTTTGTATAAAGATGGAGAAGTAGAAAGCCAAAAAGTTTCTTTTCCAAAAATTAATCTCTCCTAAAAATATACCCCTTTCAATTAAAAAAACATGAAATTTATAGAACATAAAAATGTACATTATCATCTAAAAAGTAAACTCAATAATCTGTTGAAATGAATCTCAAGTCTACATTTTCCAGAAAATATAAATTTTATAAAGGAATAATTGTCTATAATGAATTACCAAATTTTCCAACACAAAAAAATTTATTAGCATTAAAGAACTATTTGTTATATTCATTTACATTATCATATTTTTTTTTTATTTTTGTTATCAATTAGACCAATTCTGAAATAGCTCCCTTTGAAGTTATATGTTTATATGAAAATGTCTCATTTACATTCTGTGTATAGACCATTGTAGTTTCTTGGAATAAAATATTTATTTATTAACAATAGTGCTACATTACTTTTTACTAAATTAGGAAACTTGACTTAAATATTATTTTCAGACACGAAACTACAAGCAACGGTGTACCCGAAAATACAAGAGAAATTAGGAACAGCGTTAGCGAATTGGCACCCCTCAGACCGATCTGCTAAGTTGATGTTACTGCCGTGGCAACGAGCTCTTTCCAAGGGAGCTTTTGTCGCATTTCTTCTCAAACACATTGTACCTAAGTTGCAGATATGTATGCAGTCCCTAGTAATAAATCCCCACCAACAGCATCTAGGTAACAGATTATTCCAAAAATTTTGACCTGTAGGGTTATTTTAACACATCCATTGTATTTTATTGTGTCACCCGGCATCTGTCAACAGATTACGTAAATATTATTTCTGTAGAATTTATCATTCATTCAAATTATGATTTGAAGTAATGTTGGCAGATGTTATTCAAAGGTAAGTATTTGAATTCTTGTATTTTGTTGTTTAAAGGTGGTTCTTTCGCTAGAATCGGAGCCAAAAGCTTATTGGAAAAGAAAGGTTTTGGCTTTCTACTTCTCCTTCTTTGTACAAAAAAAAAAGTGGGAGTCTTCCAAGGAAAGGAAGAAAGCAATAGATTTCAAAATAAACTCTTTATAATTTAATCAAAAGTTTATATAATGAACTGCTTGTGATTGCATATGCTTGTCATCTCCTGAACGCTAAAAATTTGAGTGGAAGTGTACATCCAAACGGAACGCCTACAAAACAAAATCGTGTTGTTTCTCGCATATTTGCTTGGTTTTGAGCAGTGATATATGAGTGCTTTATTTTGTGATGGACTAATACATACAGTACAGTGGGTGATGATTTTAAAATGTAAAAATTTATAAATTGCATTGGTATTCGAAGGATTATTCATAGATTGTTTGAAAATTATTTATCTATCAGTTTGTGTGTTTATGAAAAAACGCTAGTTCGCTTGAAAATTATCACTTGAGGAGTTCCGCAAGGGTCTATTTTGGGTTCAGTTTTATTTTAATTTACATAAATTCTGTTTCAGAAATATTGTTGAAAAGAAATATCAAGTTATAGAGACAGCATTACTTCATTTTTCTATTGATACTAGAAAAATTTAACATTACTGATTTCTTTGTTAAATTTTTATAAACGGGCTTGTTTCATGATTTTTGGTTTATAGTTCACTCGATAGAAACGTCAAATTGAAAAACAGTGCACTTTGTTTCAGCTCTCTAAGTACCGTAGTTTTCCCGTAATTAATTATTAAAAATCGAATTTGGTAGGCTGATGACG
>WOGR01003425.1:0-15913 GCA_015342045.1 Leptinotarsa lineolata
CTCATTGAAAACAAAGTTATTTTGCGATAAGCCGAAGAACTCTGACATGTTGTTCAACAACGTAGTATGCGGGCTACTACGATCTGTTTCTGAATATAACGCATATTCAGGTATGTTGAAGTCCCCAGCCATCAGAATTTTATGGTCATACAGTGGGTCAAGCGATTCTACAGCTTCCCAAAATGTTTCAATTTCATTTATAGTTGTTTTAGGGGGTATATAAACGCATATGACGTATCTATCACACTTTGAGTCAAGGTGAGTTGCCGACTACCAAACAGCACTACCTTAACAGTATACGAATGCTAGTGACCGCTAAGAAGTCTCTAGTGAGGCGAACGAGAAGCATCACAGCAAACCTGGGGTTCCACGAGAAACGTTATTGCTCATTTCAACAGCCTCCGGCGACCGCTGGTCAGGTGAAATCCTTCTGGAAGCGCATGTATGAACAACCGCAGCACCTTAACTTAGACACTTCAGCTCCAGTGCAGTTCGAAGCTTTCAGCAGAGAGCCTCGACAGCCTGAGTTGCATAACTCGATAAAGCCAGATGAAGTTTGAAGAGCCCTTGTGGGTTTCAAGAACTTTGCTGCTCCAGGCTCAGACGGGCTGAACAGTTATTGGTGGAAAAAACTACCAAGCATCCACCCCTATCTGGCCAGAGTTTTCAACTCATGACTAGACAGAGAGCAGTTAATTCCGGATTGGTTTTTCGGGGGAGACTTTTTTCATCCCCAAAAACAGAGATTTGTCGATTTCCAAGAATTACAAACCGACAACATGCTTGAATTCGAATTATAAGTTGTCTAGCATCTTATACACTCATCGTAGTTGACTGAGTATTCGAACGGATATATGAGCAGAGGGGATCAAAGAGAGGAAACGCTGGATGTGGTGAAATTCATCCCGCAGTCCTCTTCTTTGCTACGTCTCATCATTACCATTTCCGTTGCGCTCAATACTCGAGGGTCAGAATATTCGAGATAGGCCATTGTGCAACAGTCCATCTCAAAAGAAAACAATGCGTAATTGAGGAGAGGATATGCAGCGCATAGACGAAAACATCCTACACCATCTGGATGCCGAAGAGACGTATACTTGCCCCGAAGTGGTACAACGCCACCCGCAAGAGGTAATATCAGTGAAGAGTTCTTTCCCAGGAAAGTATCAGTAGAAACTCTCGACATGTGTGGGCATCGGAACTGTCGGGGAAAGACAAAGTTGTTGTCCATAGGAGTTTGCATCCTAAATCGCCGTTCCAAGGTTGGTCTCCCCCGACAACAGAGAGGCTATGGACTTTTGAGTTTGGAGTGTCTACATGACAGAATGGATGGAACCTGTGAAGCCACCAGGAAATGATCACAAGTTTGCTACCGAGTTGAAAACCCGTTCAACAAAAGGCTCACATGAAAGACACAAAGACGCTTCACTCGTGTGGCAACACAAGGATAAGCCAATATTGAAGACTTTGGCTTCCTCAGGTCGTGATGAATTCCTCAGTCGGAAACACCTCAGTCTACCGCAGTTGCGTGATGGTATAAAGATTCCTGACACAGCCTATATCCAGCATCGTCATAAAGCGGTTATCTATGGCACTTTTACGGTATTGACGGGACACTGATGTTGCCCTTTGCTCTGGATATTAAATTCATTGTGGGGAATGAAGTGCCAAATTTATTGAAACTATTCATTTCTCACCCTCAGGCTCATGCAAGCCACCAGAGCAAGACTATATTCGTATTGGGACTTTCAGCTCACAGTGGTACGAATTTTTACCGGGAAGAGAAGGAAAAATGGATGAAATATCCCGGTTTCCTCTTCGAACTTCTCAGACTATATTCCGACCACTCTGTTGAGATGGTAGTTCTGATTGTTGGGGTCTTTGATGGATTGATATTCCCTTTGCTTTCGAATTTCAAGATCTTCTCGACTTCGCGCACCAAGGCAGTTTCTTCCGGTGATATGTTACTCTGTACCCGGAGATACAGAAGTAAAATCCCACTACTGCCACTGATTTTTCATTAACGATATTTTTTTGGTTGGATTTGAAAATTCTCAGAAGTTGTGACGTTATAGCAGCATTATACATTTTTTAAATTCCCACTACTGCTATTATGAAAATATACCTAATTAGGATAACCAAAACTGTCTGCCCCCATAACTTCGAACAACAACAAAGAAACTGAAAACCATGAAAAATATTCGCAAGTGTGAATTACGCGTTTCGAATTATCCTTTCAGTGTAAAGCAGTTAGTTCGGCACTGAGTGAATAAAGCAAAGCTTCGGGTCGACCATAGAGAATCAGCGATGTGTGCAGATCTATCAGAGAGGCTTTATAACTCGGATACGACAGTTCGGAACAGCAATTACAGTATAAAAGCTGAATCACGGGCGTCGCACACTGGATTGTTTGGCTTTCCAGTCTTTGTTCAAGAATAGAAACGAATGGGTATATGGGCATATACCTCGTTGAATTTCTTAAATTTATACATTCAGCTATGAAAACATTGCGGTAGGGTTCCTGTATTTTCGAATTAGTTTGTATTGAAATAGAAATGTAATTTCATTAACACTAATGCAAAATAATTAAATGGGAGTATCATTGGACTGAAACCTTTCTCAAATAAGTAGTTTATTCAATTGAATGTTTTCAGCAAAGCTTTCCGCGAGTAGTATCATTAGTGAAGACTAGTGTAGAAAATCTTTGTCAAGATGGCCGTCAATTAGGGCTTGCTAATTCACTAGAAGAGCTACTATTTGCATGCGTATTTAGCTGAAACTTCAAGTCACTCTGAACGATTTGTTATCAAAATAAATTTCACTATGAATAGAGTGATAGGCGTTAAGTATTGTCAGCTGAACAATAATGTCGCCCAATAGCTGATACCCTAGAAGGGTTGAAACATTACGGCAGTGAAAAATTAATATGGATATTTTCCAATATCCATCTTATGAATCATTTCTTGGCGAGTTTATTATATCAGGCTAGTCAGCTTGTGCTGCTTTAATTAACGAATGATATCTTGCTACCAGCCTTCAAATGAAAAAAAATAATAGCAAATAATATTATAATGGCTATACATGAGAGTTTAAAGAACCCTGACTACGAATTCAACATAGTTATTTTCATTTTATACAAAAATTTCTACATATTGTAGGGAAATATAAGATCAAAACTAGAAAAAAACAATATATTTTGAG
The DNA here is from genome assembly GCA_015342045.1 of Leptinotarsa lineolata. Classification (NCBI taxonomy): domain Eukaryota; kingdom Metazoa; phylum Arthropoda; class Insecta; order Coleoptera; family Chrysomelidae; genus Leptinotarsa; species Leptinotarsa lineolata. The sequence continues at coordinate 3,202 of WOGR01003425.1, forward strand.
GATAACAGACTTTATTCACAATACATATGAAAAAACATTCAAATGAAGTCTTTTGTGCATAACCTTTTTGCGAATGTTGACTGTCGTTTATATGTTTCATCCTTTTCCCTTATAAGGAACCAACAGTAATCCCCCATTATTGCTGCATCCCATCTGCCTTAGTAACGTTGCTCCATTTTTAGTATGTCTTGGCGGAACCTTGTCCCTTGTTCGTCATTGACAGCACCCAAATTCTCTGTGAAAAAATTCAAATGAGAGTGCAAGAAATGGATTTTGAGAGACATGCGACATCCCATTCTGCATTAGTTTTCAAGTAGTTCTTCTGCAAGTGTTTCGTAATTTTCTACTTTCTTGTTCCCTAGAAACTCTGAAACAATTCTTTTGAAAGAACCCCACGCAGCTAATTCAAAATTACTTAATTTTTGATCAAACTGTTGATAACTTAGTGTTTTTCTAATTTGTGGTACAACAAATATACCATCCTTGGGCTTTGCATCACCTAATTTTGGAAAAACGTGTTCAAGATATTCAAACGCATCATTCTTCGTCTAATGCTTTTACAAAATTTTTCATTAGCCCCAGTTTAGAGTGTAATGGAGGTAACAAAACGTTTCTGAGATTGAAAAGAGGTATATTTTTCACGTTAGCTTGACCTGGAATATATTTATCTGTGGGAGGCCATTCTTCAACTTGATAATGGTTCTGTGTTGCCCTACTGTTCCAAAGGCAAAGAAAATAGCAAGGCTTCCTTGAAAGGTCACCACATATTTGCCACTCATACGTATTATAATTTATTCCATTTAGAATGTGTGACATACTTTCGTGTGTTTTCTTCATGACAACTGCATGTGCAAGAGGAATAGAGGGTGTTTTGTTACCATTATGGAGCAGAACGGCTTTTAAACTTGTTTTAGACGAATCTATAAATAAACGCCATTCGTCCGGGTTATGTACAAATCCTAATTTTTCCATCACACCATTTGGATTTACACAAATACACATTTTATCCTGTATAGTTAAAAACGAGGATAGCTCATGGTTACGGTTCCTAAATAACTTTGGTTTTAGGGGCTAGTAAATTCCATTGTTGTAATTTAGACCCTAATAGTTCAGCATTTTCTTTGGACAAGTGGAGGTCCCGAACTAGGTCATTTAATTCAGGTGTTAATTTAGGGTGTTCTTTCTTCACTCTCGGGAAAATAAGGACTGTCTTCCATTTCCAAATCTTTCTTTCAATTTTCCTTCATGGAAATGGTAAACCTTCTACATGAAGAACTGGCCTTATTGCAGAAGGAATATTCGGTATACAATTTTGTGTTTTCTCTTTCTTGAAAAACCAGACACGTTTGTCATGCAAAAGTAAAAGTCGTTGTAATGATTTGTTGTTTCTCGTCAAATCACTGGAACTGCAAAAGGCATAGAAGGGCGTTTGCCATTTAACCAGTCTTAGATTTGCTGCACAGATTTGGCAACATACGTGAGGAGCCCAATCTCGATCTTGATCACCAACAACAAATCCAAAATGCTCATGGTAAACTACTTTGTCATTTGATTAATTGGCCGTTTCTGCGATTTAGGAGTAAACTGACCACATATATAGTAAAAACTATCTTCGGGATTGACGCAGCCACGTTTTTGTACTTTGGACATTTTTGTACTGTTGCGTACGTCGAGTTCAAATATTACGTGATACTGCGTTTACAGGAGTCAACTTATTTTATTTACAAAGGTAATATTCGCGTGTTTGCTCACCTCGCCTCTCTAATACTTACTCACCACTACCCACGTTAAACCAATACTGATTATCCAATTGTCAACCTGCTATTTTTATGGCGGTTCCGTATTTCTGGCATTTTCTGGAAACTTCGAGTATCGGAAGTTCGAGAAGCGGCTTTACAATTCTCATATACAGCAGAAGCAGATTCGAATTCTGGGCAGAACCGTTGTTTTGCCAGATTTTAAACAATTTCCTCAATTGAGGGGAAAAGCAAATTTGGAATGTCATGTTCATTGAATTTTTGTGAAAAAAATCATCTATATTGTTGTGTACTTGATGAGAGTTTTTTCTTCATTTTATTTAAACAAGTCATTATATTACATTAAGACTTTTTATTTATATCCCTTTCTTTTTCAACATTTGAAAAGTTTCTGAGAAAGGTTCAAGACTTGTTTTTGGTTCAAAAACAACTAAATCCGATCCACGGGTAGACTCTGGCATATCTTTTTTACTTTTGAAAATTTCTCTTACCATTCCCCATCTTACATATCTTCTTAGATGTTCACTTTGCTGAGAATATCTACATACCTAGTACATAAATCAACTAAAATAAAACAGCAAAAACGGGTTCAAAGACAATAAATACAACATCAAAACGCAACTGATTGAATGCAGTCTTATGAAAATTTCCGTTTATTTAATGACTCCAGCTTTAACCGATGATCCCTATCAGCCACGGGCTTGACCGACGCCCGCGTTTTATTGAACGGTCGTCCGAGGATGTGCAAACATGTGATCGACACATTTAGGCTAAGACGGATCGGTCCTTTGTGAAACGGATCGAGCTTTGAGAATTTGATCAGCTTTGTGTGATGTTGAACTGAATTCTTACGAATCCTTGCTGTTTCAATTGTCAGTTCCATCAAAAAATGTGTGAATCTTTGTCTACAAAGAAAGGAATTATGTAATCATGAAGGAAAAAGCTCGAGTATCAGTTCTTCCAGAAAGAAGAAGCAATGTCTGGCTAGATGCTCTGTTCTCTTGGAACACTTCTGGATGATTCCCCTTTCAAGATTTCTATTGCTTCACGAAGAGTTTCAGCATCGTGTGTTTCACACCTCTGCTCTTGCGGTTGATTCATTTGGTCATTGCGGCTCCTTCTGCTGTAAAAGTAGAAGAAGGTGGTGACGCCATAGCTGCCTCAATTCTAATAAGAGGTCTTTGATACAGTTGCATTTCCGTCTACTTTGTAGTTCCGACGGAAAACGTGCCAATGGTAGGTAGGTTCAAATCGAGTTGGTATACTTGACCCTCCAGTACCAACGGCAAGAGTTTATTATGGCTCACACCTAACACGACCAAATAAATCCAGCTTCTCAATGAAAAGTGGTGCTCTGCCAAACACTGAAAATCTGATCCTACAGAGCAGTCACAAAGTATATGATCTGCTTTCAAGGCCTGAAATGTTTTGTGAAAAATGATCCGCTAGGAAGGTTGACAGACCATGGTACATTTTCCTGAGTCTAGTGAGGACCTGTTCGGCGAACAATCTGGGACTACCTCCGTCAGGTAGGTAAGCAACACAAATGTGTGGCCTGGGAAGTAGGTCTCTTGTGATGCATTTGAGGGAGGCGCACACCCATGGATACAGAGTACTAACTGTATTCACCAGTGAGGAGATGCTCTCTTGATCTTCTTAGGTAACCTGAAGCCATAGAGACCGTAATGTGCAGTTATGGAATTATACCTTCGAGCAATCTTCTGGAGTTAGTAGCCTCTACATCAGCCATAGTGTCATACTGAAAAAATTACAGCGATTGGTTGTATTTAGGTTGTCGAATATCAACGTGCAAGATACCCACATCATGATGGCATGACCGATGCATCAAATTCAGCTATCCAGGGCTTTTTCGCCACAAGTTTGGGTAAATCATCGTTAGAGCTCAAGCTTTTTGCTGACTTGCCCAGGAGATTGTTTCCTTTCCTGATGATTCTTTTTTTGCTTGAGAGAATTTGGTGCAAGGCAGTTATATTCTGCACTCAACAAGGCGTTGAATCAATTTCTGGCTGCATCACCTGTCCTCCCAGATTTCTCAACAGGATCAAGATTTGAAGAGCTGAGAAGTTTCTGCTTTTCATGTGATATTACCGAAAGGACAGTTAGCGTCATTTGGTTGACGTCTACGTTCAGACTCCTTGGTTACTCCCATGAATATCTGGAGAAAGGAGGTCCCTCACGGAAAACCCCCACATCACCATTTCAGTACTTTCTATGATGAGAGGAGTTCCGTTAATGTCATTGAGTGGACTCAAAAAGTCATATATCCTTTCAGGACGCATTCACACATCTTATGATGAGGCCGTGATATGAAGGGATTTTTACCTCTACGAGTGACATCTCCGGTTCTTCCCCCCACTGCAGGGTGGACGTGCCGATGGTATGCCTCTTATTTCTTGGATATTGGAAAATCACTTATAAAGCAGGATTAGCTGCTAAATTAGGTGAATCCTGGAAGAAACAAAACTATTTGGATTTCAATCAGAATTTTGTTTTGTGTTTGGTTGTGTAGAGACTTTCGGACTTTAGAGTGGAGAAGCAAGAATGAAAAAATCTAAATTTACACATTCTGTATTGCAAAGTTTGAGTATGGTCATACAAATAGCATACGTAACTTCCATTTTGGTTTGGGTTCTTTGAATATATTCTCGGGAGGAACTATTTCATGGTTAATTTGTTGAAGTGATAACTTATTATGGGATGGTAAATCGCTTCGTTACGTAATTAGTTACGGCGCCACTATGTCTGGCTTCCCTTTCTCTTACGCATACGTCAGCGAAAGGCAGGCTCTCTCGTCGGACAGACGCTTCTCTCTCCTCTCTTCGCATGACTCAGTGTTTAGTGTCCGATAGACATATACTGTTGACAGTATTGATAAAATATAACCAGCAAGCACATCAAAAGCGGCTTGGAAACGATGATACTAATTTTGTGTATGTACATTATAAGTATCATTATTTAATCCTACAAAAGTAAGAATTGGCTTATGGTAGCTGTAATATATATATATATATACATAAGTTAAACAATGTAAATATTTGATTGTTCAACTTAGATTAGGGCGTCCCGAGAAGTACACGTTTTTTACTGATAAATCTATATAAGCTCTAAGCAATTATATAGATGAAAATATTCTCGATAAATAACGGAATTGCACTGTGTGCATGATAGAAATACCTTTCAAACGAGGTATTGCGCAACTTCCTAATCTCATTCAAAAATTTTGGGGACTGAATTGACGCCGATATTCTCATGTCAACTACTGTTAGGTTATAATTGAAAATTGGCATTCAATTTGGACAGTTCAATAGCAACCCAGTATTCGATTTTTTGCAACATTTACGAAAACTCTCTTTCTGAAATCCACGCCAAAATCATATCGTGTTAGAATGGTTGATTTATTTGAAAAATTTTAGTTTTCCATCAAACATCAGAAATACTAGAAAGAATGTCTAACCTGGATTCCGGCTTATCTATGAAAAACATTCGTATATCTCACTGATTACTTTTAACTTATGTACAACATGATTCATTCGCAGTCAGCTGGTTTGTTTAACTATTATTTTTGTTTATTCTCAATTAACGTAACAGCTGTTCGTGCGATCACGCGAAATAATAAAAAAATCAGGATGAACCAAAAAAATATATCGTTTTATGACAAGCCAATTTTGATACTGATTTCATTTTAGACTGAAAACAAATTCTTTCCAAGCTCTTCGTCGAACATTAATCATACCACTACTACCGTGTGAGAGCCCTAATTTATGAACAGTTTATTGGATCACAAGCCCTCGGCTGCGTCGATTGATTTCCTTCCTCCATGCCTTTCTAGAAATAATAGGCAGCACATTTCTCAACAAGTACATTACCCCCAATGGAACTGTGGAAACAGTTTGGAATCACAAATAATAATACAAAATTGTAAATATAAAATTTTTAAACCCGCTGAAAAAGTACTCCTGACGATATCAGATGGACCAACGTTTCCTTACTTCCCTTAGTTCCAATTTTTCACAAAGAGCGTTTTCAAAATTTAGGTATCCTATGTTTTTTCTGAAGATTGTTTTTATTATTATTGTTGATCAGGAGGTAGAAATTTGAAGTGATCTTTCTATTATTATTAATAATTCTTTTCATTACTGGGGTCGATTGCATTATTATTGATGATTAATTATGATTTAAGTCAGGTTTTTCTGAGTGTTCATAAGATAAGCATGAGTAGTGGTAACGTTCGGGGGAAGTTACTCGAATTCAAGGTCAAATCAAGTTCAAATTGTAGGCGATTTTCAAATTTGAAAAAGAAAAAAGAGTTGAGAGAAATTTCTCTTACTGATTGACGCATTTGAGAACTATATCAATCATTTGATAGTAGTGATACACTATGTACAGAGTATTACTAATATGTACACGCCTTCATTGAGGTGTAAGGTCTTGATATCATTGGTCTGGGTATCTGTGACGTCATTCCTTCAATCTGTGATGTTAATTCTCGTTGTAGTGTACCTTTTTTCAGCGAATGGTTCTGAACATGCGATTACCAAATAAAGGTGCAAACATTTTTTTCCGTTAGTTTGACTAATTCACGTAAAAGCATGCTTTGAAGTGTCCGAAATCATCGTCAAGTCACAACTCAGTTTTTGACACACTATGTACCTTTTTTTGGCCAACAGCACATTTGTCTCCTGAGTTCATAGAAATGTGGTACATAATGACGATGGGAAACATTGATAAACGGATTCCATAAACATATAATTTCTTCACAAAATGCTTTTTTTAAAATACATGGTGTTTTACCTCAATCATTACCTATTTTGGCTTTTTCTTTAGCATTTTTATTATTATTAATTTGAAACACTCAGGGGTAAGAGGAGTTCCTCCCAAGCCTCAAATTATATTTCATCAGAAGCATTATGTCACAAGTACGCCTCTGTTTTGGTGTCAAATTGATTTATGTATCGGCATGCCTCATAATCCAATGATGTAGTGTTTAATTTTAAAGGGAAATATTTACACCGACTCCTGCGGATTTTGAGGTTATTTTTACAGTCTGGCCAACATGCATTTGTTAATTATTCGTGTTTATGATTTATGCCGTGATGTATGTTATATTAGAAAAATACCACGTAACATGTATGTTATGTGGTTTTTTCTAATATAACATGTATCATTCCATATTTGTTTAACGCTGCGGTGCATGAGTACCAAAACAATTAGTGTGGTTCCAATTACTGTTTATTTACAGTTGAATTGAATAAAAAGTACAATTTTACCTAATATTTTTCACTTTTTTCATTAACACTCAAATAGTATGCATTGGAACGAGAAACTGAATCGTTTTATAGTTCGAAATCTTACAAATGTAATTTTTTACATGATTAAGCTGAAGTTAGGTTTTTCTGTGTAGTTTTTTCTCAAAAAGAAAGTATGTATAGAGTCGTCCATCAATGGTTGCCATATTCTTTAGTTTCGAACATGAAAAAATGATTCTGATGTCACACAGAATTTCTAAATTAGTCGAAGTTCCTGGCGATATACTTTCTTTATAAAATAATTGAGAAGATATATCTCATAAATGATGGATAACCACTTCATAACTACTCGAAAACTTCGATATAATCTTCTATCTACTTGAATTTATGGTGATCATACATATCTTTCATTATAAGTAAACGAATTCGTCTTAAAAGATTGAGGATCACATTGTTTCTGGAAATTGAAAAACAAAAAGACTTTATTCGAGTGAAATTTGAAAAAGTTATGAGTGAACGAGATAAAAACAATAGGAAATGGAAAAAGAGCCATTTGATACCAGTGCTCGCACAACTTGGAATACTTTCTCATCGAAGAAAAGTGAGAATATCATTCTCGTTTGGTACGTATCACGTAGCAATTCACAGAAACATGCATTCTTCTCGTCGAATTTCTTTTTATTTCGGTGCACATTGGATATTTTTTAAAGCAACATACACAACAGAACTGTGCGAATGAGTTATTTGAACCAGACTTTATTCATCAGCACTGTCTATATTTAGACACAAACGATAGGAATAATGAGCTTATTAAAAGTTTCGATGCGTCGAAGTCTGAGAAGAGAATTTGAAGAATCGTTGAGGGTCATGTTAGCGATGACATTGGTGAGGGTGTTCTGAAATGAAAATACCTACGTTATGATGTAATCCTAAAATGAACAAAATCAATTGTTTTGAAGTTTTTTTGGGAACTTCTGAAAGGTAAACTTTCTAGTTAGTGACTAAAGTCATTGGTTCGAATTTTACGAAGTCTTCACTAATCCATGGGGATAGCAACAACGATAGAAATAGCAAATTTACTACCGAAGAATTTGTATCTCACTCCACAAATGACTTTCAGGAAGTAACCACTATTTTTGTTGCATTTTGATAACTCGTAGATAAGTAGATCTTATTGTTCTAAAGTCAAGCCATCGATGATAATATTTAAGATACAGATACCTGAGAATTTTATTGTGTAGTTTTTCGACCTCTTTTACTGTAGATTGAATATTCTCCTTTCCAAATTATGCATGTAAACTCTAACTTTGGTTTTACTAAGGAATGGAAGAGCATTTTAAAAGTATTCATGTTTGTGAAAGGATATGTTTGTCTCATTATGAATTCTAACATACGATTTCCGGTTTAACTATATTATGGATATGATTTGAAAAAGAAAAATTACAATTATACGTTACTCTCAAATCTTTAGCTTTCAGTCGTCGCTCGAGGACTTCCCCATTCATTTCATATTGAAAAATAATAGGTCCTTTCTGACGAGTTATTGATATGCAATTTCCCCTAAACTGAAGTGGAGTATATTAGTGCAGCTCCATTCATAACTTTTGTTCAGATCTTTCTGCAATAACACACAATCTCCAACTGTTTTTCAAGGACAAAACACAAGCACCACAGGAAAATCCTTAAGGCGCTCTAAGAGCGGTGCCTGTACGAAAGTAGCGATTCACGTTGGATTTGAATCGCTGGAGATTAAATTCATTTAGAAAACGTTCTAAATGTAGATATCAATGTAAATATAAGAAATTCAATTATAAACTTGAAATTAGTGGTGGTAGTAAGCCCGACTCACGATAGGAAGGTCGTGGGTTAGATTCCGGCCTCGATCAGATATTTTTCTCCAGAGAATTTATCTGGTTGAAGCTGGGATGGTTCTGCAACCATGTTAGGAATCACACGTTAAAAGGTAAGACCTCGTTAGTCCATAGCTCGCACAAGTAATTATTCAATGAAATTCTTGTAATGTCACTATTAAGACGGTTGGCTTCTCGCATAAATCTTGACATGGGTGAGAAGTATCCATAGTTAGTATGGTAATTAGGGAGAGTAAAAATATCAGGTACTCGGAATGAGACTTCATGCAATAGATCATTACAATTAATTTCACCTCATATAATTTTGAAGGAGATAATGATATTGTTGCTTGTTCTACGAAAAAAAAAGGGTGTGAAGATTCGCAATATCAAATATATTTGAATAATCATATCCTCCAACTGTGAGGCCAGATTTGCAGGCAACAAGTTTGAGGAATCTATTTTGCATTGCTTCAATATTATTCATAAGGGCCTTATAATGAGGAGACCAGACTGGTGACGCATACTTCAGAGCAGATCTTAAATAGGCTAGGTAAACAATTCTGGTGGTATCCACTGTTAGATGCTTACAATTTCGGAAAACAAAACCCAGAAGTCTAAGAGCTTCACTGATGGTGGTGTTGATGTGGGTGGTGAATGAAAGGTTCACATCAAAGAATAAATCCAAATCTCTTGTTTCATTGGGCCGATTTAGATTGACATCGTCAAGAACATAGAAAAGGATTTTGTTATTTATTCCAGCAAACGTTATACAGAAGCATTTATTTTGATTTGACGACATTCCATTGTTTTCAGACCAAACATATAGAGAATTTATATCATCCTGTATCTTATGACAATCTTCAATACTTTCGATAGGCAAATATAGCTTAAGGTCATCAGCAAACAGCAAAAATTCACAGTAATGAATTGAATTGCCAATATCGTTTATAAATAGGGTGAATAGCAGAGGTCCCAAATGAAAGCTCCGAGACATTAAGATTCGTTCTGATTCAAAGTTTTTAATTTTGACTACCTGTGGTCTGTTCTCCTTATATGAAGCTGTTTCTCCTTATATGTACAAGCAAAAAACAAATCATGATAGTTATCAAGGATATTACAGATAGTTATCAAGGATATTACAAACAAAATGGTTTGCAAGGGTGAAGATATCATTTTCATTAAAATATTTGCCAATTTGTCTTATTCGACTTGAGTTGTTTTATCGCAACTCAATCAGTTTCTTGAATCATGGAAAACTTATCAAAAGGTCAAGTGTATCCTTTTTATAGTAACAATATGATACTTTGTGAAAGAAAGATTTTGGCTTTCGACTCCTCCATTATTATACAAAAAAATGTGGAAATTTTCTAAAGAAGGAAAGAAAGCAATTAATTTCAAAATAAACTCTTTACAAAGATGTGTAGATTATGCATTAGTTTGGATTTCAAACAAATAATGGTACAAGTGATGTTATGTTTTTTCTATTAGAAACTGTATATTCTGTATTTAGTGCTCAAATTTTTGGTTATAGAAATTGTCATAACCCACAGTATGTCGAAAGGTATATTATGATAATATTTTACATCTCAAAATTGAAATACAGAACATTTTGTTGAACCTTATAAAATAAATGTCTGGAGAGAAATTTTATTCCTACTGTGTACAGGCAATTTATTAAAAACTCTTATAATAATTGAAAGTAAACCATTTAAAGGTATGAAATTGATGAAATTTGATTATAGATGAAATGGTTATGTTTAGTTTTATATTTACATTCATCGAATATTGAAAATACATTTTATAACTTTCTTATTTTTTATGACCTAATTAAAACTAAAATTTTTATAAATTCCAAATATTAATTAAATATACACTTGAATTCTTATATATGTGGACTTATCATGGCCAAGCTGGATATATCGAACGCAACCGAGTCGTTCTAGTTATGTTTTAAGGAAGCATGTATGCGTCGCTTTACTCGTTTCCGTCAGTCTTCTCTTATTGGTTGTTTTGAGATGTATACCAAAAGTAACCAGAAATTAGGTTACTGTGGTTCTAAAATCACCACTATTGTGGTACTACTGAAAAACCGGTTAGATATGAAACACGGTTTACTGAAAACAGGTGAACCAAACGTAATAATATTAACAGATGATTTTCATGGGGTGAGAGTGAAAAGTGGCAGATAACGGGTTTGGAATGTATGTTAAGAGGTACATCTGTAATTTTTTGTTGTTTTGAGAAAATAACCAAGTAGTTTTTGTAATTGAACAGTGAAGAATATATTTCACATACCTAGATAAGTAGAATCACTTGAACACTTTAATGACCCAGTTGGGTACTTTTTAGTACTGAACAGTAAAACAATACCAGTTATCAATTCTCATTTAGGTAATGAAAGACATATAAAAACCTAATAAACTACCTTCAAGATATCTTTCTGCCAATAGGGGACATTCTCGATAGGTTTGTTACGTCTTGGAGCCTACATCTTTATGATATCTGGAAGCCATCTTTGTGCTGTATGTGAGTGAGGGATGTATCGAAGAACGGTGACCACAAAGTGCACAAAAATTTGTTGGTAGGAATCCTTATAGGAAACAACTCAAAAGCAAATCGTCGCCTCGTGAGAGAAAAAAAAAAGACTCACAAATCTATGAAAAAAATGAAGATTTCGAAAAGAGTTATCAGAACTGTTCAAATGAACTCACCTAACAAGATAGCCTTCACTCTCAAAAACCAACACTAATGCATTTCAACGGTGATAGTCTCAATATATAGAGTATTGTGAAAAAATATTTATATATTTTGTATTTCATTATGAGTTGAAGAGTCCACTATCACTTTTTTACCCTACTTAGCATAGAAACGTTGAAAAAATATTCTTCATTATCATAATTACTAGAAATAGATTGAAGTATACAAAAGGTCTCAACGAATTTCTCTCATTTTTTCATAAATGACCTCACTTTTAGTAGTGGACTATTCCGTAATGAAGGTCAACGGCAATTATGCGCAAATGTAATGTTCAGAGATGAATAAAAACATTATAATTTTTAAAGTGTTTTTCTGGGGGAATCTGAGTATGTGAAGCAATATACATAATTTTATAAAAAAAAACTCAACTTGTATATTTTACGCTTGTAAAACTGTCATGCGAAATTTTTTTTGATAACTTCACTCCTTCCTCTCAAACTTCTAATGAACACTCGATGTAACAAACACTGTAATATACATACAAAATTATAGAGTACTCCACATCAATTAATAAAATAATTTTATTCTTTTCAGATCTGAGAAAAAGGTTCATATCCAAGCTGTTAGTTCCTGCTCCAACAAAACCATAAACACATGGCTTGTTTATGATGAAATTATTAAGCAACGAAATGCTCTGATAATAAGAGGAGTGTCTGCAGTAACAACAATGACAGTAAGTAATTTGAAATATTTGTTCATTTAGTTATTTAGTTATTTATTAGAATAACCCACTTCACAATATATTATAACGTTCAAAAGTAAATACATTTTAAATAACTAAACTATTACTATTACTGAAGAATAACAATTCACAGCACAATACATAACAAAAAGGCAACTTCAGCTATACGTAAATCAATAATACACTGATATATTAAATGACATTTTCTTAAGTATGTACACATAAACACATCAACACACATACCTAATATATACAGATGTGAAAAGAAATATATGTACATATGAATCCCAATGCATTCTGGACGGGGTCCGCGATAGAAGTCGACCAGTTGAAAATTGAAGATTTGTTCGCTGTTTCCCTTTTTGCACGGTTTAAATTCAAGATAGTATGACCCAG
>WOGR01003426.1:0-13679 GCA_015342045.1 Leptinotarsa lineolata
TATGAGGTCAATGCCTCGCTGTAGTCCTCTATCTTCGCCCCTATCTGCAGAGCATCAATCCTACAGAGCTCCAACAACCTCTGCCACCGTATCGTGTGTAATGAAAAACGATACGATGGGAGAAATAGTATCCGTTTAGTGGGACTCCTACCCCCACGGTCGATACCGTGGCAGTAGGCCCCTTTCTGCAGAGCGTTTAAGCGCCTGATACAAATGAATCCGCCCCAAAATTCCCGGCTATGTACCAACAAAATTGCTTCTCTTCGTAACCCCAATATGTCTAGCTATTAGGCTTTCAACCAAAATAAACTTAAAATATCCAATACTGATACGCCTAGCAAAAAAACTCATCAAATTTTCCCGTTACTTCGAATTTAAAATACTTCAACCTCTGATCAACTGACCACCCATCTGATTACGTGTCTATCGACCCTTCAAAATGTTTTCTGCCATTTTGCCTTGAAAAACCTTCATATATAGCCCTAGTATCCCCAGCGGATACGTCACTGGTGCCCACACATCACGGTGGCATTGGTTGCATCATGTTCTTATTACCTCTCAGTAACGGGTCCTTTTTGTTACTTGGAGCGTTCGTAAAAATATTGGAGGGAGTTTAACCTTTTGCAAAACATTAAAAACCAATTAATATTTCAAAATAGTTTGAGAGAAGAGTTTCAAACCAAAGTGGCTCAACACAACCAACACAACTAGTATAACGTTTTCTGTGATATTTTCACGCCACGTTGGTTACGGCTAGCTCCAGTCTGCGTGGATCGTGGTTACCAAAGTACATGGCCTTTTGGAAGACCAATTGAGAGGTAACGAAAAGGATATTATGCCAAGATCTAATAGGGTACCATCTACAGCGAATAACAGTGATGAAAAATCCTTTTCGATACCAGTCCCTGTAGATGAACTCTTAACTCCAAATAATAAACAAAACAATATTTTCAAAAATTCAATGTGTCTGGTTCCTTGGACACAAGGATGATAAGATATTACTCGACCTTACCTTCGGTTAAATGCATTCAATCTCGTAATATACTTATACAAAGAATTTCATAATGTTCCAAGGGTTGACTCAGCTCCTGCAATATGGTCGGCGGTCCAGGGGTCCATCCACCTGTCAGGTGCTTAATTGTGCCAGTTACTGTATCGCCCAAAAAATGGGCACTTGTGCAAGAATTGAGTTGTCTTCAAATATCTTCAATATCAATTAATATTTCTTATTGATTTTTCTTCAATTAATATTCCTTTATTAAAATTCCTTATTGATATTTTTCTAATTATTATTTTTCTATCATTATTTCCTTCATTAATTTTTTCTGGCAGAACTATATCACAAAAAAGAAAGAAAAAGTGTTGTTAAAAAAATCACTCCGATTCAATATATGTGAACAACAAAAAATATCAAATTCAACTTATCAATTTACAAATTGGCATATCTACCTTTGTATTTGGCCGGAACTGAGAAATGTGATTACTGCAAAAAATTATATTTTAATCACCACGTTGTTCTTCGATAAGCGTCAGAAACAGAAAAGACCGAAAGATATGGATTTTTGACATCACTTCAAATATCGTTCAAGATTGAACAAATGTTGCCACGATTTCATTCCCGTCACGACTATCAACAGAAAGCTTGTCAGTTATCAAATGCAACAATATATTTTCTGGGCTTATCTCTGAGCGATTGTCAACTGGCTTGAAATATATGAAGAAGAATTTGACATTTTGTATTTACTTCTTAACCATGAAGTTTGAAAATGTAAACACATATTGAATCGGTCTTAGCACTTGTACAAACAAATGGAATTAATCCGATGATGTTTCCACTGGACTGCTGCCAACTGTGAAGAGGTATTTCTGTGAAAATATTGTATTAAATAAATAGCATGTTACAAGTTCATCAATATAAATCAATACAGGAAGTTACATCCTAATCAAATTGCCTTGCAAATGGACTAAAATCAATTGAGTGAAAAATGAAATGTTACACTAGCATACTCAATGTCATTTACAAATGTATAGTTAACTTATTCAACGCACCCTGTATGCGCTACGCAACTTAATGAAATTATTTCTCTCTTCAAGACATATCGGACACAACCAGTATGTGTCGCTCACACAAAGTTATTCATCTCTCTATAAATTATTACTGGGTAGTAAAGGTTTGTAATATATCGTTGGAAAGGTCTCTTCATTCTCTATTCCAAAATGTTATCGCTTCCAAGTTTAATGAACAATTGAGATGAAATAAATTAAAGTCATGTGGTTACCGAAATTTGATGAAATACACTCAAAACCTAAAATGTAATGCAAAACGTAATGGAATGTAGAATACGAAAAGGAACTAAGGAACTATGGATATTAACAAAGCAGATGTTCAAAATGTTCACCGCGAACGTCTTGGCAACATCCTAATCTCAAATAAAACTGTCTTCTAATATTATTTAACATATCAGGCGTGACTGACCTAATCGCAAGCGTTATTCGTTCTATTAAGTCATTCAAATCTGAAGGTTTAGTTTTGTATACATTGCTCTTTACATATCCCCATAAAAAGAAATTAAATGATGAAAGATCAGGTGAACGCGCTGGCCATCCAATGGATCCCCGCCTCTCTATCCACCGATTGGGAAATGTTGTATTGAGGTATTGCCAGACATTAACTTGGTGATGTGGTGGTGCTCCATCCTGCTGAAACCATATCGTATTCACTGGAACTTGAGGGTTTCCTGGATCAGGATATAAAGTTGCTAAACTTGAAATGACATTATTTTGAAGTAGTGCCAAATAATTACCGCCATTCAAGTTGCCCTAAATGAAAACGGGACCAATGATATGGTTTCCTACAATCCCTGCCCAAACATTAACCTTTTGAGGGTATTGCGTGTGTTCTTCTCTCATCCAGTGGGGATTTTCCGTTGACCAGTAGCGACAATTTTGCCGATTAGCATGACCGTTAAGAGAAAAAGTACACTCATCAGAAAACATAACGTCTTATAATTGGATGATATTGTTATCCATAATGTCCATCATTTGCTCACAAAAATAAGTTCTTCTATCAAAATCGTCTTCCATGAGCTCCTGAGTTAGTGTTATTTTATAGGGATGCATTTTATTTTCTTTTAATATATTTACTATCGATGTATGGCTAACATTGAATGTGGTGGATGCCTGGCTACTTGATGTATGTGGGTTTTCCTCGAACTCAAGCATCACATCTAATTTGAGTTCATCACTCATTGCATTGGCAGCTGCTTTTTTATCTGCCCAACATGACCAAACTCGTGAAACTGCGTCTCTATTTTGCTTATTGTTCCTTGAGATATGGGCGGTAAATTAGGAAATTTCTCATGATATAGTCGAGCTACTTCCTGTTGTGTTCGGGTATTATCTCCGTAACCAATCATTTGTAAAACTGTTATTTTATGCATTTCCGTTAATCTAACTATTTGTCAGACTTGAAGTTGACTTACTTCAAATTTAAATTAAAATTCTGACAACTAATGTTGTGTCAAATAAAACATTTTGACAACTAACGTTGCCACGGAAATTATTTACAGTTTTTTAAAAGATACCATCTAAAGAGAACATTGAAATGACTTTTGCTTACTTTCTCATTATCAATACCTCAACATGAAATAAGTTTTGAGTATATTAAAATAAGTTTTGAGTGTATTTTATCAAAATTCCATAACCACATGATTTTAATTTATTTTATCTCAATTGTTGCAATAAACTTGAAATTCAAAACATTTTTGAATAGAGATTGCAGAGAACTTTCAAACGATATATCCCAAACCTATTTAAGAAACTGGGAGTTGTACCTGTCATTCGAAGGGGGTAAAAATGTCAAATTATCATTTAAATTTGATGTGTTTCGGGATTTTTTTTAAATATGTACAGTAACCGAAATAATGAGGTTATTCCATTTGGCTTTTACACACTTTATATATTTACATATTGTTTTTGAACAGTGCAACTGCCTTTCTCAAAAAAAACCCCATATTCTTCAACAGTAAAGTATATTCTGATTCTGATTTATTACTATCAGGTAGTGAACTTATTATTACTTTCATTGGAATACCTGAATTGAAATTTAAAGATTTTGTATTTTGCGGTACTTGTACGAGATAGATAACCCATTATAATACTTATTTAAGCTAAAATAGTTTGCATAATGAGGTGGAGCCTATTCATATGGGAGATTATCGTGGTCAAAAGTAAGAAAAAATTTATGTCAACAAGTTATTCAGTTGTTTTCCAGGCAAACAGTCGCTTAAAATAAACAAAAATCAAATTGTTATCTCAAGAAGACTGTCACTTCATTTTAAAAAATGTGGGATTCTACTTGAAAGCAAGAGTTGACCATATTTTAGACAGTTTTTTCAATTATTTTGTCTATTATTTTTTTATGAGACCCCAGCAATCAGTCTGCAAGATTTCGAATGACAATCTTTATGAAAAAAATTTGAATGATCCATTCGACTATAAAAAGGCTTCAAATGAAAATGTTTGAAGTGGCAAATCATCACATACTACTTTTGAAACCTACTAACACTATACCTGACCTCTTACTGAAAGTTTCTCATACTCATTAATTGGTCTGCACATAGCTGACAAAAAACTGTTTTGAATATTTCATTGTTCAAATAATTAATGAAATAACTCTTTTAAGTGAGTACATAAACCTTGACCCTAATTGTTATTTGAGTTCTCAACTGTTTGAATAGCAATAATCTTATGAATTAAGAGGTGTGTTTCTATCGAAGATGCAGAAGGAAAGTTCCAACTGAATGATAATTGCGCTATGAATATCATTATATAAAATTTTTACCCTCTTTCAGCTGTTGATGACAATCGTTCCATCCCTTTCTAACACTACTCAAATATACCATAGGAATTAACACTAAATGAGTTCAATGTGTTCCGGCATTGAGAAATTGTTATACAGGAAGACTGGTCGTATTTGTTCAAAATAGTGATGGTGAAGCATATTGAATAATAATAGATTGTGTTAAAAGCTTTGTCCGTTCAAACTGTAATAGTTTGTTCTCCTAGAACCAAACTTAAGATGTAGATTTTTATATTCGTTGTTATGTTCCTTGTGTTTCAATATTCAAATGCATCCCAATCTTATTCACTGGTATCTCTTTTTCGCATTGTTCACCATCGCTATTGGAATCACTACACTACAAAAAGTGTGCGTTGTTATCACACTCGTTATTACTATAAGTACTTGTTTAAGGACGCCACATTTTGAACAGATAAAAATTTTAAGTAATTATAACTGTTTCAATAAGAAATTCAAACACTCAAATTGCGATTAGTTCCCGAACTGAAAATTGATGGACGACGGACGATAACCGTACCCGCATTCACCGATTTCTATTCGTCACCGTAACATAACTTCAAATTTAATTTTTGCGACTCTTGAGCCAATCATAAAACTCTGTTAGTAACAAGTATCCAATAAGAAACGCCAATTCTAGAGTCCACGTGGACTTGATGGCAGGCGGTTCGTTTTATTGTTTGGTTTTTTTGCCTTTGATAAAGCCGACACTTAAAGTGTGCACTACATTGATTACTGCGACTATACCATATAATTACATGAGTGTATGGTTAATCTGAGATTTTGTACACGTAGTAGAACGGTTCAATTGAACTGATGTGATTTTATGTTCAAGTAACTACATAAAATGAAAAAAAGCAGACAAACACTTTTTTCAAATTTTTTCGCAGTATCAATCGCCAAAAAATGTTTGATTTCCAACCGGCTGGAGTCTAAATAAATTATGCATTGTTTTGAGTCTATCTCCCTCTTATAAGGTAATCTTTGAGTATATTCAAAAGATGCCTATTTCGATTAATTATTAATATTTCGGAAGTACGCAACACTGAAAAAGTATTAGTGCTCTTGCTAACTCTTATTTGACTACGATCTTTGCTAATAAACTAAACACGATAGCACAGATTACAACAATTTATGAAAAATGAGAAATTCATTTTTTTTACAGATAGAAAACAATAATGGTTTCGACGCAGAAGTAAGTCAAAAAACAAAGCCGTAAATTCACTTACAGATTAATATACCCCCAGGTCAAGCAGTCAGAAATCAAGAAATTTGTAACTCTAACATATTTTGGAAAAAGAACAGAGATAATTGCTGTTTTTTTCAGAAAAAACAATGTGGAAGAGGCATTCAAACCATATGCCAGGCTATCTAACTTCTTTTTCAATGCCAAAGATAAAGTGGACAAGATGGATAAATCTGGAATTTATAAGCTTAAGTGTCCCGTGTTTATGTGGGACAATGTGGTCGAAATTTCTCAAAACGGTATTCTGAATATTAAAGGTCCTTCAGATGCGGTAAGAATGATTCGACGTTTTCGACCCATTCCTTGGAATGCAACTACAAGTTTCCGAATCTAATCGATTCGGAAATTTTGCACTATGCAAGCAAAGGTTGGAAACTCAGTTATTTGGAATCGTTGGAAATTCATAGGAATAAGAAATACGGGTGCAAGTTGTTGAATGATCAAATCGATCTAGTTTACTCACCGGTTTTCAAATGAGCATACACACATTGTCGCAGGTAAAAATAATTCAGGTAAGTTAAGTTCCTCGGTTAGTGCCTACAGTGTTGTTATATAAGGGGTAATCTAATAAATCATTTGTAGTTTAATGTATAAGTTTGAAAATGTCATAGGACGAAACTGCAGACTTTAGTTATAAATAAAAGTGGTAAAGAACAGAAAATTTTCATTTCTCATTTTTCATAATGATCTCTCACCACGTAGTAACGGCTACATCCATCAATTTATTACAAGTTACAAGATGAAGAATTGTTTCACTCATTCTTTCTCAATACTTATTCATTTCATTCCCGACCGTACCTAGTTATTTTTATTGTTTTATCTGAGGTCAATATCGAAGAAATGCCATAAATACTTGTCGCATCTATTAATTAGGATCTGTTCTATGAAATTTTCAAATATATTTTTTGTAAAGATGCTCACCTTCCACAATTTAACAAAAATAAAAATTGTACCTAATGGAGTACTTCAAGCAGCTGTGGAAAATTCAAGTTACTGCGAGAATTCAATGTGTTTTTGCAAAAAGCCCTATTCATCAGTGACTTATCGTATTTCATAAAGAGGCTAAGTATTATTTTCATTTTTCCAAATTGTGGAAAGTGTGGTAGTTCCCAAAAAAATCTGTAGGTGAACTTCGAATTTCTCCACAAAAAATGATCCTTGTTCAATATTTTTAGACATCTTCAAAAACCCAATAATTGTTTTTGAGTTTAAAAAACATTCATGTGAGTATTGTGATTAGTTTTTAATCCAACATTGTTCACTCCTTAAGTGTCCAAGCTTTGACGGGGCGGCCGCCCGGGTTACTTCCCCTCTGAAGACGGCAGTGTGTTGTGGTGAAGAAAGCATTCCAGCTGACTCTTAATATCGTTTACGTCATTATTAACGGGACTGCAGCCCCACCGGAAACAGTTGCTTTGTCGTTTCAAACACGCTGCCATAGCCACCTGTTTGTATTATATTCCTCATTTATATTCTGATTAAAAGTACGAAATGGAAGGAACCCCAAATGAATTGCGACTCAGAAAACGCTAAACATGCCTTTGAATTTAATTTCGTTTTGCTTGTTGCATTTGGCAATGTTTGATGATATATACGATAAAGTAGAATGCAAAAACTTGGAAGGAACGTTCAATTGCTACGAACTCCTTTGACATTTCTATTACATGAAACCAAAATGATTCTTTTCCAGGATTCTGGAAAGAAATCACTACATGTCCTTCTAGTTCCTCTGCTCACAAATTGAAAAAAAACTTTTAGTAGCACCAGAAAATACTCTGGATGTCCGTACGAAATATTCAGGATTTCATTCCGCTGGATATACTGGACTGAAATTGCTACGCTAAATTTGTTTTCAAGTTTTGAAGAGAAAGTAATTTCCAGTTGTATAAACTCCACAAACGCATCTCACTTTCCAAACACCTATTCGCAACATTCGGATAGTTGAAATGAGGGCGATGGCATCTCTTTTTCTGAAGACGCCATCTATGGGATCGACAGAGAACTCAATCCTTGAATATCAAAGATAAACGAGGCTCCACAAGGCGGTCAGTTGCAAAGCCAAGCTTCGACATCGAACGTCGACGAGATTCGTTCTCTGTCTGTCACTGCAAGGCGAAAAGTTGAAAATTAAAGCCCAAAAACAACTCATTTATGGTCAGTTCTGTGTTGTTTAGAAAGCTACGGAACATTTATGAGTTTGCTATACAATATCAACGTTGGGGAAGATGAATGTTTCGATATTTTCTTTCAAAATTATTATTTTATTCTTTAAGGCTCAAATTATACCATCTTTTGAATATTGCTCGCATATCTCTGCTCCACCCCTGAGCATATCCTGAGGCTGTCAACTCCAGTCCAGAATAGAGACATCCTTCTGATTGTAGACCCACATTTTACAAAAAACCTCAATAAATCTTAAATCGAAGGAACGTCAGTTACTTGTCTGTCCTATTCAAATACTTTCACGAATAACTTATGCTGCTTTATTCTTACAAGAACGGAGTAGAAGTACTCAACAAAGTAAGTACGTAAATTTATAAGTTATAAGACAGGAACATAAATATTCTATGACAGAAATGAAAAAATATGTAGGTACATAAAATTTAGAGATTATATAATCCTAGGAGAACCAATGAAAGTTACGGCTACCTAAGCAAGCTTGTATTGTAGCCAGCAAAGAAAACAGTAATAATAATCTTATATAACCAGATATACTAATTTTACAGGTTGAAAACTTTTTGGGATCATTTTTTCTAATGAATGTAATTGTATCACTTTCGCTCAAATTCCACTCTTCGAGAGAGAGAGAGAGAGAGAGAGAGCGCATTGCATAATCGGAATCATATATTTCGTCGGGATACTCTGTCTAAGAATTTTGAATAGAATACTAATAAATAATGGAATACTGGAAACCGTTTTGGTTATTATTTATGGATGACAGTAATAATTAATAAGCAAAGTTCGGCATGTCTGTTATTGCTGAAATAGACCTTCACATATATAAACTTATAAAGTTCCAATTACTACTCGGTAAGTAATTCCAAATGTCGTTTAATAGAGAGTTATTCGATTTCGGTAATTGAACGTAGTTGAAATTTTATGAGCAATAAACACATGTCGATTATCGGGATTTCTCATAGGTATAAAATAATCGACTGACATTTCCAAAGTAATGGAATTGCATTAAATCTAAACCATAATGGAAAAGCTATGTATCTGAATGAGCAACAATATGGCTCTTGCAACCAGAAATGGGAATTCAGCAGGGGTATTCTTCGCCAGTGTCGATTGAATGACAATGTCAAACCATGAAAAATATGTAAAATGATTTGAAATGCCTGAAATAAACAATACAATAGACAATGGAAGTCCGAACATGAAAAATATCTCTAGTAGAACATCATTGCCATGTGATGGTTAGGTTACATCGGTACGAAATTGTTTCTGAATTTTTGAACTGTAAAAAACCATCTAACAATTTCGTGAGTTTGAATAAAAAACTTCCTTCACCACGATGAACCCAAGCGTCAACCGCAAAGCGTCTTGGGATAGACTGGTCTGAAGATACAGTTTCCATAAAATATTCTAGAGGTTTTATTTCCTCTTGCTTCACTTAACGATAATGTGAGCACACAAAATGAGACATGCCAGGTGGGAGATAGGATACTGCGCGAACAAAGGTCTATGTTAGACGAAAAAAAAATGTAAACTTTTGCGAGTTGCGCTTTGCACAGAACTAAGGCAATCGTCCGTCCGTGGTTGATTCTGCGTAATATGTTAGGTTGTTTCAGAAGTTTTGATTACGTCAGCATGATAATTGCGGGTTTGGGATTCGATGAAGTAGACGAAGGCCGTTTTTGCCTGCTCCTGATTGGCAAAGGTTCTAACGGTTAAGGAAGTTAACAAAGTGCTTGAAAATGAAGTAGTTGACAGATAATAGCAAACAAACGAGTGAGTTTTCAGACAAATTGAATGATCGTGAAACCAGTGAAGTTCAGTAGTGTGTTGCAGATCCTCGATGACTTATACACTCGTGGATACGTCTGGGCATTGTCCTGATAAGGTGGTCTATATCCTGTTGGGATATCTCATTCCATCCCACTTCTAATTCATGTCAAAGTGCTGCCAAAGTCTGTGGGGGCTGTTGTTAATTTAGCAATCTGCGACCAATAATATCACCCACATTTTCGATCGGTGAAAGATTGGACGATCTGGGTGGCAATAGTAAGCGGTTAATGTCATGCTGATTCATGAAGTCTAGAGTTACTCCACATGCGCAAACAAAAGCGAGATTCATCGCTGAAGACTACGTGGTTCCACTGTTGATCCAAATTTATTCTGTCTCTGCACCAGTGCAATCGGTTGCGTCGATGCTCGAGAGTCAGTGGCAACACCCAACAGGGATGGTAAGAAAAAAGTCCGAATCTTCTTATTCGCCAATATACTGTGCACATTCCAACAACCCTTCCGTGTTCTTCAAACCATTGATTCGTAATTGCCCCAGTAGAAATGAACCGATTCCTAAGAGCCAAAAGTCTTAATCGGCAATCCTCCCGCGCTGTTGTTCCCCTGCGACGACCGGTGCCCCTAGCTCTGTGTTCTTGACCTTCTTGGGTCCATGTCTGATAACATTTCAGAATAGTACGCGAAGATCGCTTGGTTCTTCTTGAAATTTCTCTAACTGAGAAACCTGCATCACGTAAGCCAACAATTCGTCCTTTCTCAAAATCACTAAGTTGAGGAATACGACGAAGTCTTCGCACTCGAGGCATAGCGTTATCAATAAGAAACACGTTACAACAAACTCTTTAACAGTTAAAGCACAAAAAATGAATGGAACAAGATGAGAATGATGAGAATGAACCCTAGAAATTGATCGTACCTAGCTAACCAACTTGACGGAAGAGTGGCAAAATTGTAACAAACTAATATCAGATAAATTGGTTGAGAAGATAGTAATACTGAAACTAATATCAGATAACACTTTGTACTGCATCGAATGCTTCAAAAGTCAATCAACAAAAGTAACATGTTTCACATTTCAATACTCCTTCGACATCTGTTGAGGAGGTTTGGAATGAAGCGAACTAAGGGAAAAAAATGCAAGTACTTCGTTACATACGTGCAGTACCTCCTTCCTGCCTGAAGAAGGATGTAGATTCCAGCCTCCGAAACGCTGAGATGAGTATCCGTAAAATTTCTTAGCTGTTTTTGATATCGAATTCGATGAGTTACTGATGAATAGAACATTTTTCATTGGGGTGAACCAAAGGGTTTGTTCTTTCTACATCTGTATAAAGTTCTCCATTATAATTTTCATTTTTTTCATTTAGTGTACGTCAAAAATACCCAAGAACATCTAAAAAAAATGAGAGTATTGCTGATAGTGACTCCCAGTGGAAAACATGAACTTGAGTGGTAACAACCTAAGATATGGCTATATCGGGTTTTCTGAATTGGAGACTCATATTTGGGAGACTTGATCCTCTTTCATATTTTGGATTGCGTCTTTGTGAAAAAGATGTCATCGTCTTTCCCAGGCTCGTCCTTCGAGGAAATTTGGGTCCATCAATGATTTCGTGATTCGGTTTAGCACTAACGATGAGACCTATGACGGTTCGAAACAGTGCTGTCAGGTGTTGGATCACGCTGCTTTGGTTTTGGATTTTAGTTTCATCGAGATTCATCTGTCTTTCATTGACGTTGGACTCCACAAAATTCAGTTTTCATAATCTGTGCCAAGATTTTGATAGGCTTCATTTGATTGTTTTGCTTGATGTCGCGAAGAGTGATCGGTGAGGTTTTGGACGGCCAGGCAGTATGAAGTTATCTGCAAGGTGTTGTATTCCGAAGATAATATGAAAAAGGCAAGGTTCAAGACCTAAATCCTGGGGTTCGCTAGAATTGATGACAAATGAATCACGGAATACTTTATAAATTAACACAAACGAAAGTCTACTCGAAAGAAAACTAGATAATGTCTTGCATAATCGTAACACTTTTATAAAAGCAACATAAAAACGTCAATTTCAATAAAATATTTTTGCCAGTGCCTAACGAGTTATGAAAGAATATTGAAAGAGCTGAACAATTTTTAATAGAATAGGTCCATTGTAGATGCTATGCTATGACTTTTCAAGATTTACCATATACTATTTTATTTCGTTCATTGTAAGAAAATTGACTTTATTTGCATTCATAACTGACTATTATATATTTAATAAATAGTATATATCGAAAAGGTGTATTACTACACCCTACAGCATTTAAACTGGCAGTTATAACGCCACTTTTTAAAAAAGGAGACAGGACGAAAACGGTAAATTACAGACCAATATCATTAATACCTAATTTTAGTAGTGGAAAAAAGTTTAAAGTAACGGCTAACAAAATATTTTGATAAATGTAATCTAACATCAAATAAACAATTTGGTTTTAGACCGAGCAGAATTTCTACTGATGCTATAGAGCAGTTTACTGGAAATCTTCACAAAGCAGTAGATGAAGCAAAAGCAGCACTTTGTTTATCCTTAGATCTTGCAAAGGCCTTCGATACTTTTAGTCACGAACAATTGTTGGATGCACTGGAGTACGTGGTAAGACCTTAATTCTATTTTGAAGTTATCTTCAAGGTAGAACTCACGTTACTAATGTGTATAAGGTAATAAGTAACCAAGCATATGTTGATTATGGGATTCCACAAGGCACTATATTAGGTCCTATATTATTTTCAGTGTATATAAATGATATACTGAATATTCAACTGAAGGCAAACTTTTCAGTTACGCTGATAATACTGTCATACTGTAGATATACCGCGCATAATTGGACTGACCTCAAAATAAAACCGAAAGCAAACTCAGGAAGATATGTCACAAATTACTTACCTACAATTAATTTCGATAAAACTATCTTCATACCCTTTTGTTGTTATGAAAATAAACTTCCATGCTATGATGAAATTGAAGTTCGAATAAGCGAAAGTGAAAAAAAGTTATAAAGAAAACTAACCATATCAAATATCTTGGTGTCAGATTCACACTTGAAATGGAATTACCATGCCAACGCCCTGACAAACGTACTCAGAACACTACTGTATAATTTCAAATACTTGAAAACTATTCTATGCATATCCCAGCAGAAATTATTTTATTACGCTCTGGTACAATCGCGCCTACAATATGCAATTCTAGGATGGGGTGGTATTGCGTCTTGTCATTTAAACACAGTTGAAGTACTTCAAAAAAAATTATAAAAATTATTTATGGTAAAACAAGAACTCATCCATCTAATGATCTTTTTAAAGAATCCAAAATATTTTATGTAAGACAAGTGTATTTATACAGTTTACTTCAATGTTTATAAAGAAACAGAAGTAAGCTACAACCTATTACAAACCCTATGAAACAAAAAGTATCCAACACGGAAAAATTGAAACAACCTTTTGCTCCAGATCTCTTGGCCAAACAAGTTATATTTATTTGAGTGCAAAATTATTCAATTATCTTCCTGATAATTATAAAACATATAAAAGAATCCTTAATTATGAACCACTATTTAAGAAATATTTAAAAA
>WOGR01003427.1:0-15911 GCA_015342045.1 Leptinotarsa lineolata
TTTATAAATCGTTTTTCAATTTTTTTATTTAGTTCGTTTAGTTTGTGAGAGGCATAAAAGTTAAAAGTGTTTTGAGTTTTCGGCGATTTTCTGCTATAAAAAAAAATCAAAGAATTTGCATCAAATTTTGTGTAAAAAATGGAATTAAGTGTTCAAAACACTTGAAATATTGACAGTGGCTTACGGTGATTGTACTCGGAGTCAGAAAAATGTTTACAAATGCTACAAGCTACCCACAGAAAGTCGAGGAGATGTGAATGACGACACTCGCCCTGGACGCCCAAGTACATCAACAACCGATGAAAATGTAGTGAAAGTGAAGAAAATTGTTATGGAGAATCGTCGAATCACTATTAGAGAAGTTGCTGATATTATCGGCATATCGGCTGACTCATGCCATGTCATTTTTTCGCTGCGTGTGGCAGCGAAGTTCGTTCCAATGTTGATAAATTTTGACCAAAAAAACTGTTGCATGAGCATTGCACAGGAATTGTCGAATGTCGTCAACGGCGATCCAGATTTGCAAAAAAAGGTCATAGCTGATGACGAATCATGGGTATATGGTTATGATATCGAAACTAAAGCAAAATCGTCGTCTCAATGGAAAAGCCCAGGAGAGCCAAGACCAAAAAATAACGCCGAGTTGAATCAAATGTTGAGGCTTTGCACAATGTTTTTCGATTACCGTGGCGTAGTGTATCAGAAGTTCTTGTCACGTGGTCGTGCGGCAATAAGGAGTACAGAAAAACAACATCTTAATCATGCATCAGCCACCGTATTCACCACCCCTGCCACTTTTTACTGTTCCCAAAATTAAAGAGACCCATGAAAGGACTGCGTTTTGCCATGATTAAGGAGATATATACCGAATTGCTGACAGAGTTCAAGAACATAACAAAAATTGCATATCAGAAATTGGAAAAAAAACTGACACAAGGGTATTATATGTGAGGGGGACTATTTTGAAGGTGACAAAATAGAAATTGAAAAATAAATAAATATTTTTTGATCAAAATGAAAATGCACTTATATACAGGGTGTAACATAAGTACGTTAAAATATTCAAGTGACGTATTCCTGAGACAATTTCAAGACTAAAAGTCTATATAAACTTATGGCCGGAAATGCTTCGTTTCGGAGATACAGGGTGTTGAAATTAAAATTTTTGTTCATTTTTTTAAAATAACTTTTGCAAAAAATAAGTTATTTGCACGAAATTTGGTACCCGGGTTTTCTTTGACGTGGGAAATCATAATTTCGCATTGATTTTCATGTAACATCTAGAGGGCGCTGCGTACGCTGTTATTATTCATTTCAAATTGCCCTAACTTTTTTGACAAAAAAATTTCCTCAGTTTCATTTCATAATTAACTTCATCCAAATTTCATATTTTTGATGAATACGAGACTTCAATGTCATATCTTACCCAGAAAATACCTGCATTGGCCTGTTACCAGAAAAAGAACTAAATACACTTCCAGAAATTCGTATTCGAATTTTCAATGTAGATTGTATTTTCAATCACCGGCATCCAGAAAAAAATACTCACTTTAGTACCGTGGGAAGGATATTGAAAACATTCAAAGAAATTGGCTCTATGGACAATAGTTTCAAGAAACCACACAATCCAATACAGTATAGTGAAGAAGAACAACTCAATGTTTGAGCGTTGTTGAAAACGGAAAAACTAATAGTAGGAATATTAGTGAAGATACAGGGGTTGGCAGAGAAACCGTGAGAAGAATTTTGCACAAAAATTTATTATATCCCTATAAGCCAAATTTCATACACACTCTTAAAGGAAGAGATTTCGATATTCGAGTAGGATTTTCATTAGGTGAGAGAGAAAATGATATCGCATGTCCCTAGAGGATTTTATGGACAGACGAGGCAACATTCACGTCGGACGTTAGTTAGTTCCCAAAATTGTCGCTGGTGGTCCAACAATAATCCAAATTTTGTAATAGAATGCCGCGACAAATATTCATTCAAGACAAATGTGTGGTGTGGATTATTAGATAACCAAATATTGGTCCAGAGAAAATTTGAATGCAGACATGTACAGAAATTTCATTATGAATCAGTTGTCTGAAGTTCTCGATAATCCGCCTTTAAATGTTAGACGAAATTTGTGGTATCAGCTTGACGAGGCACCGATCTACCATACGGTAGAAGTGAAACAGTGTCTCAGTCAGATGTTTAGGGGTAAAGTGATAGGAGATTGGAAAGATTATTGGCCACCAAGATCAGCGAACTTTTCTCCGATGGACTTTTTTCTGTGGGGTTATCTGAAACAAAAGTTTATAAGCACATAACATTTGCAAACAAAGAATATTTAGTGAATACCATTCGGAAGTGTTGTACTAACATAAATTCCCGATTTATTGAAAATTCCACAAATTCTGAGAATCAAAGGACTGAAATTTGTATAGAACAGAAAGGACGCATACTGAATGATGAATTCGGATTCTTTATAAGATTATTAAGATAAATCAATGAATGTTGTGACGTTTTGTTGTGAATTTGGTTAAAGTTATTTTGGTTTAATGTTATTTACACATCTAATGGTGAAAATAAAGAATATAAGATTTATGAAATTAACTCAAGAAGCGTTACGATTTACTTGATAACTACAACAGTTTACAACCAACAGTTACACTGTTGGATGTAGCTGCAGCTAATGGGACACAAATCTGCTAAAAAAAGGAATACGAGTGCAACAAAAATGAAGAGAAATACGTTTATTCGATAACTGACATATTAACGTCCATACATTGAAAAAACGAATCAGTTTAACAATGAAATGAAAAAACTAGATGAACTTTGTAACAACAAAGACGAATTTCTGGAGGTGTATTAATTTCTTTTTCTGGTAACAGGACAATACGGGTATTTTCTGGGCAAGACATGACATTGAAGTCTCGTATTCATCAAAATTATGAAATTTGAATATGTTTCGTTCGAATCGATAGAGCGAAAGAATCGAAAAATAAAAAAAAATGGAGAAAGTTGAAGTAACAGGTGAGACCAAATTTCGAGCAAGGGTATAAAATTGGAAACTGAGCAACTTTTTCCTTTAGCATTTTTCGAAATTTACAAAAAAACTGATTTTTTGGGGGTTTTCGAAAAAAATATCAAATTTGACAGGTTTAGAGTAGCATATGGCAAAAGGAAAAATACTGTTTTTTTACTCATTTTCAAGTACAAACTAACTGCGGAGTCAAATTTTCATTATATTAATTAATAATAAAAACTTCCTCATGTTGCCAACTTTATGTGTCACACTGTATATATATTTGGGTGAAAGGCAGAACAGAAGTGTACTCATATAACACAAGTTATTCCAATATTTCGATAAAATTTATTATCGTCTTCAGGGAAAAGTTACAAAAGCTTTTGATGGTATTAATACTATTTTGACATTTACAAAACAAAGTCAAAACTCACTGTTGTTGAGGTTGATCGTGTCAAAAAGAAGTGAAATTTATAAAAATAATACATGTCAGTATAATCAGGCAAGTCACTAAGTTACAATATATTGATTCTTCACTGAGGCACGTAGATGACGTCTTTGTTATATAGCCTCATGGATTTGAAAGACTCCATACATTCCTAAACCACATCATCTCCTCACATTACGACCCAAAATTCACAATGGAAGTCGAAAATAACAACTCACTTCCATTTTTGGACGTTATCATCACAAAATCCAATAACTTCTTCTCAAACATGATTTACCTAAAAGCATCCCATACTAACTGCTACGTCAATGTAAGTCCCATCATCATCCTGACCAATTAAATTCCGTTTTGAATTCTCTCAGCCACAATAGATCCAAAGAATCAGAGGAACTCAAATCCGCCCTTCGCCCCCCCATGCAAACACTAGAACACAGTAGAGCCAGGTACACATAAAAATAACAGATGAAGAAAGTACAAGCACCTAAAGGCTGACTTTCGACCGGAGTAGGTCGGATGTCAATCTTGCTGAAGTGCCCAGCAGCAAGTTGAGGTCCACTCAGAAATGAGTGGGAGAGGATGGAATGAGATTCTGAATCCCAAATCCAAAGATACATCCACCTTCAGTTAACCAGTACCCCACATCCCAAACAGCCAGATGAACAGACGGAACATCCAAAAGGTTTTCTTTCTTATATTTATGAAGTTACCGACAAAGTGAACCAAATTCTGAAAAGGCCCACAATCAAATTTCCACTTTTCTACGAACACCTATGGACACAATACCCAATGAGGCACAGGGCACATACGAAATACCATATTCCACCTGCTCCAGAACTTACATTGGCCAAACTAAGAGAAGAGTCTTCAAAAGAGGCTATGAACATGAGCTTGGTGTCCATGAATCAGATCCAGCCTCATCCCTTTTCAAACATCATTGTAAAACAAACCACACAATAAGCTTCGAAAACATCAAAACAATTGCCACCTAAAAAAAAGTCTCCAGGCCAGGATAATTAGCGAAACTATTGAAATTGAAAAACATCCCAACTACCCCAACAAACGAGATGATTCACAAAGATTACCTCATTGCATGAGACCAATGGATATTTTCAAAATTCCCATTCCTAATAGCCCATTGTTCACTTTCATATGAAATTTTCTATTAAAATTATATGCAAATTTTACGAGTATTTCCGCTAATATTTATTTTAGAAATTGTGTGTGTGTATATAGGTATGTGTAGGTGCGTGTGTGTGTGTCATTTCCTGGTGACGCCCACTTGGCACGTACCTCGAAAATAGAATTGCAGTTCTTATGTGTGGCAGCAATGCTTGTTTTGAATTGGTCACCCCGTGATATGGTAAATATTCAAAAAAATATTTTACTAATGTTTATCTCTTCCTAGTGATGTAAAACATTTCATACGTACATGTATATCGGTTATTACAGAAAAACAAATTAATGGTAGCCGGTTAAAAAGTATAATTTTTATTTACAAAAATACATTGTGTAACATATAATGAACTACGTAGTGTCGAGAGTTTTTGAAGTTTGATCATTAATCAGTGGAGCACATTCACCACCTTCTTGATTTCCTCCTGGAAATTTCCAAATTTTCCACGTCTTCAATACTTTTCGGTAACTGACAATTTAGGGTTTCTGGCAGAAAATAACAAAGTGCAGCTCCTATTATTGGTACTATGCCAAAAATAAAAGGGGGCATCCAGCCTTGTCCCGATTGTAAATCGGCTACGAATGGTGCTATCATCGAACCTACTCTTCCTGACATGGAACATATACCCATGCCACTATTTCGAATTGGCGTTGGAAATAATTCTCCAGACCAAATATACATTGTTGGAAACGCAACAAATGTTCCAGAAATTCCACTCACCACAAAAAGTGAGTGAATCCAAGTAAGTTTGGAAGGAGTGACGACTACAATAAAAATAAATTTTCAATATTGTGAAACATTTTCAGAAATTTCAGTTTTTCATGGAACAAAAAAAAATCAGGAGTATTATATGTTAGAACATAGGCTTTGACGGCCGGAGAACAAAATCCGGGCTGGTAAGTCGTTGTCGAACGGAACTTTTTTTTATTTCTATTTCAAAATAACCGCATCAACCGCGAGGAGTTATTAGCGCAGGAAAAATTAGATATACATATTTATATTTTATCCAATATACGAATAGATTTTAAAAAAGTTAATAGAGAGTTCAAGTTCACTACTTTTAATGCAGAACTGAGATCACTGGGAAGTCTTGCCTCTTGTCTTTTATGTTCAAAAACTGGGCACTCTACGATTATGTGCTTCACACTTTTGATCACACCATAGACATCACATTCCGCAGCATTTTCTTTTTTCATAAGATGTTGGTGGGTTAGTCTTGTGTGTCCGATTCTAAGACGAGTAAGAATGACTTGATGTCTTCTTTGGGTCGATTGGTAGTTCTGGGAGCGGATGTTGGGATTTATCCCTCGTAATTTTTGTTTCCACAGCCATTTATCTTTCTTTCCAAGTGTTTGCTAGTACTTTCCTTTTTGTATTGAAGTAATCTGTGTGGGGAATTTGTTCAGAGTTACGGAAGGAGTAACGGTAATATTGCGAGCGACTGCATTGGCTTTCTCGTTGCTTCTGATCCCAGTATGGGAAGGTATCCAGACTAGTTCAATACATTTTTGATTTTGCATTAGCTTGGTTAATCCTTCCTTAATACAAACAAGCAGTGCATTGCTTGGGTATAGCTGTCTGATTCCTTGGATTGCGCTAAGAGAATCGGTGAAAATAACACAGTTACCTTCCAGTCTGCCATAGTGTGCTACAGCTGTGCCTACGGCATACAATTCACCTGCATAAATACTACAGATTGATGGCATACGATAAGCATGCTCTGTATCTCTGCTGCTCTCACATACTCAGAAGATTTCGAGGCATCTGTGTATAGGTGATTGTATTCCTAGTAGTTGGAGATTCATTCAGAAAAAGCTTTCTGGATAAGAATTGGCGGGGTATCGTTTTTTCCTGTGAGCGGAAAGTTGAGAGTTACAGAATGGGAACTTTATGGTCTATGGTAGTGTAGAGCAGAAACCAGGTGACATGACGTTTTTAGGAACTACAGGATTATTAGGAATTTTTGACATTTTTGCATAGGGAGGTAATGCAACTTTATCATTTTGATCAAAAACATAGGGAAATCTGTTATTCAAGGTATAATGATAGGTGAAGTTGTTTATATTAGCGGAGATTCTTGCAACATGGTCATGTATTCACGGTGAAGATTAAAAGGTTGTTCTTCTGCTTCAATGAGTAAACTTTCCACTGAAATACTACGGAATGCTCCTGAAGCTATGTTGATGGCGGCATGTTGAATAACATCAAGCTGTTTAAGAGCTGACTTCTTTGCAGTAGAGTAGACAATACACTCATAGTTTGAATTAGATCTTATTAGAGCCCGATAGATGGTTAACAAGGTATTGTAGTTTGCTCCCCAGGCAGCGTCAGATCCAGGGGGGGCAAACTGGGCAATTGCCCAGGGCGGAAAAAATGAGGGGCGGCAAAATTGAGGGCGATGCGGCGTCGGCGGCGAAAATCTGAGAGATGGTTAAACAAAAAAAAACCACACCCTACACAAAAGTTGTTAGAATATAATACATTACTATTGACATCACTGAAATTTCACATTCCAATTTCATATTCCAATTTTTCATCTGTTCCAATACGTTGCGATTCCATACTGTATTGAATGCTCGACGAATCTAAAAAAAATGACTATAACCTTGTGTCGATTTGCCAAAGACTCGTGGATGGCTGACTGTAGTATAACCAGATTGTCTATTGTTGAGCGGTTCTTGCGAAATCCACTTTGTTGGGGAATTATCAGGTTATCCTGCTCTATAAAAAACTGTAGTCTGGCGTTCTGAATCTTCTCTAGCACCTTACACATGCCGGAGGTCTATAGGTCTATATGAATCGGGATCAGATGAAGATTCATTTTGTTTCAAAAGAGGCAGCACAATATAGTTAGACCAACATGTGGGAAATTGTCGTGTGCGATATAATGTGTTGTGAACCCCTAGCAGATAATGTTTGCCAGATTGTGGGAGTTTCGTAATATAAGGAATGTCATTAGGTCTCGGAGTATGGCCTTTCACTTCAGACAATGCTTTTTCGAGTTCGTCCATGGTTATATCGACATTAAGTAAATTTTAATCATCTTCAATTGAAAAAGGTTTGCCGTCTATATCAGCTAGAATGTTAGCAATCTCGCGACTGTTTGATGTGACGATGTCGTCATCAACAAGGGAGGAAATTATGTAGTTTCCTTTCGATCTTTTGATCCTATTTACTTTTCCCCATACTTCGGCTATTGAAGTGTGCTGGTTCAAAGTGCTTACATAATTTTTCCAGTTTTCCCGTTTGCTTTGCTTTAAAAAAATCGCTAGCGATCTCTGAGTCTATTGAATTCGACTTTGTTCTCAAGGGAGAAGTGTCGTTTCAATCTATTGAAAGAACGTTTACACTCAATTGTTGCTGCCTGACATTTGTTGTTCCACCATGGTACTGGATAGTGATGTGCTAATTGTGAATTTTTCTCCAAGCAGTGGATGCTGATTCGATTATAATTTTGGTGAATTTTTCCACCAGAGCATTCACGTCATTATCGAAATTTGAGGAAGGAATATTTGATAACTTGGATTCAATGAGATTCCCATATTGAGTCCATTTGTCATGATGTACACTTTTGAGTTTCCATGTGGGATGATATATTGGTGGCTGTGTTGAGATTTTGTTACTTTCAATCAGGATTGGGAGATGATCACTATCGCATGATTGTGATGATACTTTCAAAAAGAGCGATGTAAAGATCATTGACGTGCAAAATGTCAAGTCTATAGCGAAATGGTTGCCAGATGTGCTGTTGATTCACGTGAGTTCAGTATTGTTTAGTATAACGAGATTGGAGAAGTTGATATATTACTCCAAGACTACTCCGCGATTGTTGAAAGATGAGCAGCTCTATAAAGGATTATGGGCATTGAAATCGCCTACAATAATGAAGGGTTTTGGCAGCTGCAGAATTACGTCAAGATCTCGAGAGGTAATATCTACATTCGGTGGAATATATACGTTACAGATGCATACTTTTCGTGGGGTTAATAGAAGAACTGCTATGACTTCGAGTTCTGACGTTATTAGAACCACTTCTAAAGTGATAGCTTTTTTGATATAAATGTTGACCCAACCACAGAAATGTGGACTATTTCTAATTTTATGGAATGAAATGTAAGATTTAATTTCGTATGCATGATCAGTCTTGAAATTAGTTTCCTGCAAGCATATTACTAAGGGGTCGAATGGAACTTGAACTATCAAACGTGAAGTACCTCAGGTTCCAATCCACTATGGCATACCAGCCCGGAATCTGTTCTCTCTAATTTCAGTGCCTAACCGGGAATAATATCTGCGTGAGGAAACTATCGAATTAGTGCGAGAATTGTATTCTATTTGCTAACAATAAAACATATTTCAGTTTTAAGCAGAATGTCCATTAAAGATAATGATTGACAAAGTATTTGTCAAACTTTAAAATGAAAAACTTGGCCCTCTAATCTATGGAGAATTTATCTTATCTCTAACATAAATTTTTTTATTAGGGGCAGTCACCTGCGATGAATTGGTTGTAATGCAGCAATCATCTGACAATAGAATTTAAGCACATTCCTTCAGCTTTCTTTTCCTATAACAGTGTGATCTACGTGCGATGTGAGAATGCTTAACGATATCGTATTTAAAAAACACACTTCAGTGTGAGATTTCCACTTGAAATTTTATTAAACCGCGATACATGTTTCGCTAAATAATAGTATCTTCGGGTGTCACAATACTGACGTCATAATACTGAATGAACAAACTCTTTGTCGAACTACCTGACAAATTTCTACATGATAAATTCATTGCCTTAACTTTTTACCTTTCTAGGAAAAACTCATGAAACTGGAGAATGATGAATAAAGTTTTCTCTTGAGTCATAAATTTACCTAGTTTTGAAATCTTTCCAAATCCTAATTACGAATAAAGGGGACTAAATCAAATCTATTTGATCATTGAGTAAAAATCCCGAATCTTTAAATCCATTGATCTCTAAACGTTCCAAAAGGTTGAGTTTTGAACTTTTCTCTTCCAAATGCAATACGTCATAATCCTCATGGAACTCGTGCCCCTCTGTCAAAAATGGTTTGCAATTATTTAATTGGTCTTTCCGTTTACAAAACGACTTCTATGCTCTTGTATTCTTTAGGAAAAAGTTCTTTCGGTTTGTCCAATATAAAATTTTGGACAAGAATCACAAGTTCACGTGTATACTCTCAATTTATTGGACACTAAGTTTTATCATTATTGTTGATAATGAATTCACTCAAATTATTATTTGTTATGTAGAACTACGTCCAACTATTTTTGTCTTTTAATTTAAAAAAAAAACAAACGATATTAGTAGAATCACCAAAGTAAGTTAGAGTTACATAATGTTTAGTATCATTCTTTGAAACTGGATAGACCTGGTTCAGAACTGCAATTTTTCAGAAAGAATTGGGTCAATAATATTCACCACGTAAACCGTTGTCACAGCAATTGAAAATTTGTTTCTGAAAGTGGAATATTCGATAATTTGTGAATCATACTACTGAATGCTGCTACTTTATATTGATAAAGATGTATAGATGAATTGTGTATAATGATATCCGTAAAAGATGGTTTGTGGAAAATTGCAAAATCTTGTTCATCATTGATTCTAGTGACGGCCAAGTCTAGAAAATTTATAGAGTTATTCAACTCCATATCACTCGTGAATTTAATCGAAGGGTGAATTGAATTATTATATAAATCCATAATAGTAGGCACTAAAGTCTCAGAAACAAGACAATAAAAATTTTCTCAGACAGTCAAGCGGCGTTGGAAGCTCTTGGCTCCTACCGAGCAACGTCTAAATTGGTAGCAAATTGCCAAAAACGACTCTCCTCAATAGGAAGATTTAACAAATTGTCTCTGGTCTGGATTCCTGGCCACACTGACCTGGAAGGCAACGAGGCTGCTGACTCCCTTGCAAAGGAGGGTGCTGCATGTAGCTTCATCGGACCAGAACCTGTTATTGGCACTGCTTTAGGCTTTGCCAAACAAACATTGAACACCTGGATGGCAAGAAGTTTTAAAGACTTCTGGCAAATTCTTCCAGGATTGACTCACTCCAAGGCGATCATTCACCCTTCGAAGCTTGAAGCCAAAAAGTTGTTGGAATTTAGTAGGGATGAAATACTATGTCTAACAGGCCTCCTTACAGGTCACTGTCGTCTGAATCATCATATGCAGAAACTAGGACTGTCAGAAAACAGTGTGTGTTGCCTCTGTTTGGAATATGATGGAACAGCAGAGCACATACTTTGTGCCTGCCCCGCCGTGGATCGAATCAGGTTTTCAGAGTTGTGTAGAACCACACTTTTGCCATCTGACCTGAAAGATCACTCACCATATAAACTAATCGGCTTCGTCAACAAGCTGGGTTTATTTGGTCGAGTTTGAATAGGTGTGAGCCACAATAAACCCTTGTGGATTACGGTGGAGGGTCGCATAGACCCATTCACTTCTGACCTAACCTAAGGCACACGCGTCAGGAAAAGAAACAATCCTTGATTTATAGAAGCAAACAAATTCATAATCATTTATCCAAAGTGATAACAGACATAAATAATATAAAGCAATTTATAAAATATGTTAGGAAACTTCTCATAGGAAAATGCTTCTATTCTCTAGAGGAATACTTAAACATATGAGTTTTAGTCTTTCTGTGAACTGTAAGGTACGGAGAGCGATTTATTTATACTCTCAATGTGGATTGTTCGTCATTACTCTTCATATTTTACCGTGTAACTGTCTATACAAAATCATAACTAATCAGTAACTTCAAAATCTATAAAGCAAATATTAAAAAATTCATCGCTACAAATGATACACTCATTATGAGTCTACTGAAAAACGCATCACTGTAAGAAATGATCTATATAATTCTCTGAACTAATTTTATAAGATATCTAAATACTGTAAGTTACTAAGTAACTAGGTATCTTGGTTCTATCAGCCTACTATATTGTTTGATTACAATACGTATCCATGTTAATGAAATAACCTAATATTCAAAACACAACAATTCATTTCACCAACTTTCTCTGCTTTTCATGTTATCTATAGTTTTTTCCTTCTTTTCAATTAGTATAGTTGATTTTTTCGTTTTTCTTTTCGTTTTCACATTAGGTCGAAAACTTTTCAGACCACCCTCGTACATAACAATTTCATAAATTATACTCTGTTAGCTTTTTGATATACTTCTATACAAGTCCATTAGTTCCAACCTTGTATACTTTTTAAACACTTTAGACAACAGAAGATTAAATAGGTGTTTTCACTAAAATACGTGATAAACATATACTTTTATACAGCATCCATTCCTTGTATAAGTAACGTTTGCGTTCAATCAGAATGTTGTTTGGATAACAGCTTCAACTCTGCATTTCGAAAGTATATAGCTTTATAAATGTGAGTCGTTGACACATTTTTATATTTTGAGATCCGTTTTGAGTTTGGAAGTCTTTTTTGATTCGCAAAAAGTGGTTTTCGCAACTGATAAACTGCGGCATTTCATATTTCATACATAAATTTCTAATTGTAATCATCAATTCCAACACATTGTGAATGGCTCTTGTAAGGTTTCGCATAATGAATTATTCATATTGCCAGATATCGAAGTTGGAACATTTTATTCGGAATATAACGTATTAACAGAATAATTGATAAAGTGCTCTCGAATTTTATGGAACTGACTCAAAATCGAAACATTGTGCGTATAAAATAAAGAAGCAATTCTTCACTGAATTATTTGTTTCAGGCCATGTGATCGTAACGTGAAAGACGTGGAACTAATTTGCGCCCGATTGCGTCGGGTCGAGCAACTCTGTCGACTTCCGAATTCTGTGCTTCAACAACTTGCCCTTTGTGGATATTACGAAGACTTGGAGAAAGGCGTTACCCGTAAGTTACATTTCAGAATTTATCTGTTTGGAAAAAGATTTATTAGTCCTTTCGCGAATCTGGAAAACACTCGACGGGTTCACAACTCATGTTTACACTTGCAAATACTGTTCGTACAAAAGGAATGGAATATAAAATATTTGTTGACAGAAAAAGTGTTTCATGGTTCAATTCTAAAAAAGCTCGCTATTGTGACTAAGGCTTAATAACTTGAAATTGATATGAATTCGTTAAATACCTTTTTCTCTATGTGACATTCTTTAGAGGTTGATACAAAGGAAATAAGGTGAATAAACAAAACCGAAATATTATATTCTTCAAATTGAAAGGGTTATATTTTTTGGAAGTGATTAATTTTTGGGAAAGAAAGTTTTTGGCTTTCTACTACTCCATCTTGATACAAAAAAAATTAGGTTCACTTGAAGAGTCTTTCTAGGAGTTTAGTGGACGTTGTTTCCTAATTAGCTTGTGGAAATAATAAAAGGTTGTTGTTACGTGGTTATAACTTAATGACGATGATCTTGAAGCTGAGGATGAACTTAGCTTTTGGACAAATACTGGGGCTGATGATACATTTGCTAGTTGTTGTGGAGAACTGACTGACATGTCTGAAAGTTAAAGTGCGTCTGTGTCGAAACCAACCAGGCACAATACAGAAATTAGTCAGAAAACAAAACCTGAAATTTACTTACAGATTATTATACTTCAAAATTAAACAATGAAAAATAAAAAAAATTTGTAACTTCAACATATTTTGGTAAAAGAACAGAGACAATTGCGGGTTCTTTCAGAAAAAAAATAATGTAGAAGTGGTATTCAAACTACATGCCAGGTTATCTAATTTCCTTTCTAATGCCAAAGATACAGTGGAAAAGATGAAGAAATCTGGACTTTATAAGCTTAAGTGTCCGGAATTTAATAGTGTTTATGTGGGACAATGTGGCAAAATTTCTCAAAACGTCATGCTGAACATGAAAGGTCCATCAGACTGGGTAGAAAGTATTCGAACCATTTGTTGGAATGCAACTACGAATTCCCGAATCTAAACGATACGCAAACTTTGCACTATGCAAGCAAGGGTTGGAAACTCAGTTATTTAGAATCTTGGAAAATCATAAGCATAAGCATAAGCATTGCAGATGTAACCTGCTAAATGATCAAATCAATCTAGTTCACTCACCGGTTTCCAAATCATCGTACCCTCATTGTCACAGGTAAATAAAATTCAGGTACTCAATTGAGTTATTACATTCAGTGGTGTTGAGTTATATTTAGGTTATTATTATTAATAAATATTCAGTTCATTGTATTAGGATGAAACTGCAGTAACGTTATTCACAAATGAAAGTGGTGAAAAACATAGTAAGTTTCATTTTTCATTTTTCATGAGGATCTCCTACCACGTAGTAACCACGGCTACATCCAATAATTTATCAAAAATACAGTCTTTTATGGTCTTTTTAAAATATTATCGTTGAATTGAAATATATATAAACGTAAAATGATAAAGATGAACATCATTATCATTTAGAAGGTGTGCCAGCTATATCAAACATTACTTCATCTCATAACCGTGGGATAAGTGGTCCTGGGGCCCGATAATCGTGAATCCTGAGAAATAGCTAACGAAACAGCATTCTGCATTTATCTGAGTAACATTTTTGCCATTTGGAAGCACGCTGATATGATCTCAAGATTGGAAGGGAGTGGAGACATCATTCAATCAAGGACTTTTATAATCAGATCCATAGAGTGGTTTTGGTACAACCTGCAGCGTCTGAAGAGTTGATATCGACATTTCATCCACCTTTCTTTACTTCTCGGTCGATATTTGCTTCATTCGGAGCGAAAAACTCTATGAAGAACGTCATCTGTATTGAAAGATTTTGCTGCTGTTGAAGACTTGACGTGATTGTTATGGAAATTTATTTCTGAATGAGTGATAAGAAGGTACTCGATAGAATGAACTGATGGAATTAATTCATATCTATGAGAAATATGAGAAATCAGAGTTTTTGTGAAATGTCAAACATGAATTGTTTGGGAGAAAAAGGGGTTTTTCCTTCTTGTTGGAAGATTGGTCGCGATCAGCCCATTCCCAAGAAGGGCAAGAAAAATCTTCCAAATAACTATAGACCAGTCACTTTGCTATCAGTGATATCAAAAATCATGGAGTGAGCCGTAAACCACCATAGCCTTGAATATTCGGAAGGCTTCAACATCTTGAGCGATCATCAATATGGCTCTTGGAAACAAAGATCAATTGGCGACATTCTATCGTTTGTCACCTATATTTAGGATAACACAATCGAGAAACATGAAGAGTCAAGAGCTGTTGCGCTTGATATTTATAAGGCCTTCGACCGTATGTGGCATGAGGGTTTGCTGGCCAAACTTTGATGCTATGGCTTGTCGGATCATTTTTGTATATGGTTCTCCAGCTTCCTGAAAAAACGTTTCCTGCAAGTGGCTGTCGATGGATATCTCTCGAATACTTTCATCATCAACGCTGGTGTTCTCCAGGACTCCATATTGTCTCCAACTCTCTTTTTATTGTATATCAACGACTTATGGGAAAAAACCATGAGCCCAATATATTGCTTTGCTGACGAAAGTACACTTGTTTCGTCCTTCCATTTGGATTCCAGGACATCGGTTATGGATGCACATCTTCACCGGCAGCAGGAAATTGCATATCTTAATGAGGATTTAGAAGTAATTTCGAACTGAGGTGAAAGTAACCAGGTTCAATGCAATGCCATGAAAACCCAGGCATCGGTTTCTTCCAAAAAGATAAATGTCTTCGAACTGGATGTAATAATGTCAGGACAGATTGTTCAGCTTTTTTCTTCGATAAGTTTGTTGGGGGTCGAAATGGACACCAATATAACTTGGTATAATCATGTGACTGGAGATGCAAAGGCTGCTTCTCAAAAACTTGAAACACTGTTTCGAACTAAAAAACTGTACACACCTCAGCAACTTTTGATGCATTATGAAGCTCAGATCAGACCTTCTTTGAAATATTGTTCTCATGTATGGAGCTCCGCTCCTAAGCATGCCCTGAAGCTGCTGGATTTCATTCAGAAAAGAGCCATTCGACTGATTGGAGACGCGAACATCATTTGCAATCTTGATAGACTGAAACTTCGAAGAAAGGTTCTCTTTGATCACGGGAGAAAGTGGCCAACTCCCGCGAAACCAGTCAAGCGAAGAAAGGAGATATGTGATAGGTGAAAGGATGGGTCAAGTGAAAGTACTCGAAAAACACATAAATAGTCATCTCTCGGAGGAATTAGTCCAGTCATCACCCGAAGACGATTGTAGATACTAACAATCGAAACGTCGTGAAGTAACGTGGTTTGAAA
>WOGR01003428.1:0-15909 GCA_015342045.1 Leptinotarsa lineolata
AGTATTAGCGGGCATACCAAATACTGAGACTTGTAAACCATGGTATATCAAATTCAAGATCTTGACACTTCCCTCAGCTATAATATATTACAACTTGTTTCATGTGAAAACACACAAACATAAGTACCGGATGAATGGAGATAACCATAACTATTCCACAAGGACCAGACCCCATCAAGCAATTCCGCACAACATCCTAGAGACCGCCTATTATGATATATCTGAATTTCAGTACTCATCATGTTGAATTCTATATATACCTCAGGTTCACCATTTTTCACATGTAATTAGTTTAATTAGTGATTATTGTCGGTTAAATCCGTGCTATATTCGTAACGGAATACATTATTATGAGACATCTGTACATATTTCTGTCTATATATGTTCTATTACTTGACAAATTGTGTTAATTTCAATTGCTCACTGTGATATTTTATTTTATCTTTTACATATATTGTTCACATTTATACATTTTTACTTTCTGAGACTACTGCATGGGACGTATGTATAAATACTTCTGTGTAATGACATGAATAAAATATCTATCTATCTATCTACCTCTGATGATGTCTACCGCAATGGCGACGGAAAGTTTGGTACGTCAGGGTCCAGTCAACCACGGTCTACCTGCCTGAATTTGATTTTCTATAAATTTAGTTAACTATATTTACAGTTCGCAAAGCGATTATTTTATGAATGAAGTTAAATAGGTACATGGGATTATTTTGGTGTTAGAAAATGTGAGAAAAAGATCTTCGTGAACGAATTCGCAGGTAATAGCTTATGAGGTATATAATTTTTATTCAAGATT
Source organism: Leptinotarsa lineolata (assembly GCA_015342045.1). Lineage (NCBI taxonomy): Eukaryota > Metazoa > Arthropoda > Insecta > Coleoptera > Chrysomelidae > Leptinotarsa > Leptinotarsa lineolata. The sequence goes on from WOGR01003428.1 coordinate 812, forward strand.
TGAATAAATTCACTTTGGGATATGGTTTTCACTAGTTCGACATCCTTCAAACCTGAAAAATACATCACTTTTTTGTCAAAATCTATCTACATCAACAAATATTATAAAAACAAAACTTTGTAACAGGCACCAACATTGTTGCCTGAAAATATTAATCTTCACTACTACCAATATTTAATTTTGAACATTATCGATACTAAAAATATAAATGAGTTCAGTGAAATAAAATAGTAGCCAGCGGCAAAAAAAGGTTCAAAAATATATTTACCTTCATTTCTCTCAGACTCAAACTTCCGTAAACAACAAGTTTCTGCGTGTCTTCAAACAAACTCAAATCCTGGGATCTGCTCAAGGTGGAAAGGTCCTGTAACGATGAGAAAATGTTTGTTGTTAATAGAGAGTACGCCAAAGTCAACACTAGTTGCGGTTCGTATTCAAAGCATGATGAACAAAGGTATGCTCGGCATGAATTTGAATTAGGAAATTAGTAAACTTAGACCAGCACATATGGAAAGTTCTCCAACTATACGTACAATGAAAATACAGTAAGTGGGTGGAAAGGGTTCTGTACAAGACAATTTGTCCGAGTAATGGAGAAATATAGCGTATTCTTTGAGTTGGATGTGAAATAAAGAATTATTGAACATTATAATATAACCCTTTCAAATTTCAACAACATTCCGTTGGCTGGAATTCAATCAAATGAGCGAGTGAATGTTATTTACGTGCTATCATCAATGACATGGGTGAATTCAAACTCGTAATTTCATCAACGAATTGAGTGTTTTTTCTGTAATATCCATATTTGCTACTGAAGAGCCGATGAGACAAGTAACTTACGGCGAAAAATCAAATGTCTAGCAGTGAGGATGACAGGGTTCCATGTAAGTGAAATTTCACTACTTTCGTTGATTATATTGTGTAGAAATCCTGTGAATATCTAATCCGATTATATATGGATGTTTGGAATACAAACGGAATAGAGTGTAACCCTTCATTTATGAGAGACTGGGACAATCTGTATAAACATTTCGATAGTTCAATAGAAATGGCGTGCAGGTGGACAGGGGACAATTGAAGCAACGGTGCGAGGCTTCAGTGAACGAACATCGAGCAGAGAAAAGAGTCGGTGCTGTCTAACAGAATAAATTTCACACTTTGTGTACCTATTTAACTTCAAAGGCCTAAAAAAAATATAAGGTAAATAATTCAAGATATTAGAATTTCTAGTTTTTTGCGGTAGATTTGTAAAAACGATGTTCTCATTTCAGGCCTTAAAGAAGAAAAAAGGTCAATAAGGATCAAACTCAGATGATGATACCCCGTTGACGGTAAATTCAATCGATTCAACCTTATCTGGAGAATTTGGCTTCCATCTATCTCATGATCGTTCGCTGCCTGCTATGTCGTTGTCTATCTACCTTGAGAGCCGATGTCCATTATAAAAGATACTCGATGCGAGATACGCCACTAACAAGCGTGGTTGAACAATTTTGTTAAATAACTTCGGGCTGGTCGTGTCTGTAATTTCAGAAAGACTCGTGGAATTCCACCCCTTCCGGATATATAAGTACGTGAAAACCCACTTCTTGAGATAAAGTGAATTCCTACCTGTCTTCTCCTTCAATGTCAAGTGAACTATTGAATTAAAGAAGTTATGCGTTTCATTTTTATTACTGTTATACCGATTGATTATTGTTCGTTTGAACTTGTAAATACTTTTCCTTCAATATTGTTCATGTATACCTATTTGTGATTCAATTGACAGCTGTTGATTGAACAATCCCTATTGATTAAAAGTATTGAGTTATAATTATTATGAAATTCTGATGTTTCATATTATGTATTCTTATTTATTGGCTTCACTAGAAACCAATCTCAGTATTTCATGTGAATTTAGTTTCCTGCTACTTGTTTACTGATTCAATAATATTTATGGCATATTTAAGAGAGTAGCAAACCTCGTTGCAAATTCTCATATATTCTTTTCGAATAATTATATAATCATATATCTGCATTCATTTTGTTTGATTTCCCGTTCCTCATCAATTTATAAAAGTATATTTATTGGCTGGCGCCCTCTCAGCTTACTAAAGAACACTTTAATATTTCAATCAGATCTCAAGAATTCGAATCGACGCCTTGGTCGTGACGTAGATAAAATTGATGTTGTTTTGATGAAATTTCATTTTTCAAGTAAGTTCGCCACTAGAGAAATGTGTTTTTCGTATAATTCAGCGTTCATATAAAAGTATTTATTTCAAACGTATTTTTCTTTCGTGTAATTCAATGTTTATTTGGCGAAAAAGCTTCTTTTTCCAGTTTATATCTGGAAGTTACTTCTTTGCATGATCTACACATCTTTGTGTGGAGTTGATTTTTTTGAAATTGATTGCTTACTTCCTTTGGAAAACTCCCACATTTTTTTGTATCAAGATGGAGTAGTAGAAAGCCAAAAACTTCCTTTGCCAATTATAATAGCCTTCGATAATTATCGAAGGCCATTGCTGTATTCCATTCACAATTTTCTTCATCGATACATATTACTTAGCTCCTAGGGCGCTAAATGAAGTTGCTGAGAACATCACAAAAACTAGGTATGTAGTGAATCTCGTCAAAATAAACAACTTTTTCCCATAAAATGTTTGATGAAATTAACTGAAACTGCAAAAAAACTTATGACGAAAACCAACCATGTTTTGAAAAATTTCAACAATTTGTATCTAGAAAACGAAGATTTTTCGATAATAAGCATTCTTTAAAAAATAGTTGTTCATTTTGACGATATCCACCACATACTTAGTTTCTGTAATGTTCTCAATAACTTCACTTAGCGTCCTAGGAGCTAAGAAATCCGCATCGATATAGAAAATTGTAAATATCTCGAAAACGATCATCTTCATCGTTGTTGAGAAAGTGTAACTTTTCATTTGGAAGAGGTGTGAAAATTATGTTTCCCCATGAAAAGTACAAAAAGTTTAGTGTCAAAAAATTAAGGGCAATTTGAAATAAATAATGACAGCGTACGCAGCGTCCTCTAGATGTTACATGAGGATTAATACGGAATTATGATTTCAAACTTCAAAAAAAACACGGGTACCAAATTCCGTGCGCATATAACAAATTTTTTGCGAAAGTTATTTTTGAAAAAACGAAAAAATAAATTTAATTTCAACACCCTGTATCTCCGAAACAAAGCACTTCCAGACACAAGTTTATATAGACATTTATTCTTACAATTGTCTCATGAATACGTCTTTTGAATATTTTAACGTACTTATGTTACACCCTGTATGTTACAGAAATAGTTGGGATCGTTTTTACAGATATTTCTATATGTGAATATGGCATCAAAAATGAATTTGTTAAAGCCTTACTCGGCTTTATGAAAGTCAATAGCTGTATCTCAAAAACTAATAGTGAAGCCGTTGAAAAAAGGAAGAAGATTTGAATTCAGACTTTTCAGAGACCCCCAAATAGTGAACAACAGCCATAAAATTCCACGCAACAGAAAAACAAATTGAATATTGTTTCTTTGTGTTATCAGTGTTTTATTAATAGCATCATTCTGAATTTGACATTTGCATCAATTTCTGGTTCGATCAAGATGAAACATAGAAAACAAACTAGCTGTGCCGCAATCCGCATTGTGGGTAGAATTTTATTTTCTTCAAAAAATTCAAAATTTAAGTTTAAACATGACCTAAAAATCTTCTTAGTTTGACAGTACTTTAGTCCAGATATATGTTATTCAAAAAAGCGCTATATCAATTTGTGCTTTGATAAAAAATCCAAATATGCTATTAAAATGTGATGCAGAGTTTTTCTCTTTTAGATGCTTCCTAAAATATTTATTTGAGTTGAGATAGTGAGTCTTGTATCTGAAAGTATTATATTATAATCAAGACAAAAAATTCACAGAGTCATCAACAAAGTTTGCATTGAGTAAAGTATAAATTTACTCCAAAGCATAAGATTTGTGGTTGTTGCAGTTTTGTGAACTGCCCAGTGAAAATCTCACACTAAATTGTTTTTTGAATAACTTGAAGATTTTCAACAGGTATCGGCCAATTTCATCACAAATGAATTCACGTGATACCCTTCCCTGATTCTACTGTCTACCATCAGAAGGATCATGAAAAAATTATTTACAATGTCGATGAAAAATTGATTCAGAAGACCTCAAAATCATACAAAACATGATGAATAAATCCATTATTAAAGATACTCCGTGCAGAAAAAGTATGGGTAAATATTCCACACAAATTTAAATTTCAACCTCATGAATAAAAATTCATTGATAATTTCAAGGATATGGCGAAAAGTTTTCGGCTTTCTTCTCCATTCATACTTCCTACCATTTTTATATAAAAAATGAAGGAAACTGCGAATAAAGGAAAAAAGCAATTCAGTTCAAAGTTAAATCTCCCCAAAGATGGGTAAATCATGCATAGAAGTTTCTGCTTTTTCATGAACAGTCAATTACGCGAAAGAAAAAACTCCTTTCATGTTTTCTCGATCGACGAAGCCACTTTCACTCCAAATGGCATTGTTAGCTCTCAAAATCAAGAAAATCTAAACGTATGTAGATCACTAACGATGTTAATAATCCAACAATTTTCACAAACATTTTTCATTTCTAGACGCGTTTCGCTAACAGCGTAACTGCGGTAGAAATGAAACCTGAGGTTTTTCAACGAGTGTTCCAAAAATAACGTTGAACCTACGTTGATAAAAATCAAGACAAACAAAAGTTTTCCAGCAATAGCTGGCATCCAGCATGGACTAAAAAAATGGCTCCAGGAAGAAAAGGAAATCCAGAAAAGAGACATCTTCAACGTCTCTCTCAAGGTATTACATACAGAACTGACCCACAGATTGCATTCCATTGAATTTGACATTTTTGACACCAACATTAGGGAAGAAGTTGAAATCATCAATCACAAGAAATTTATTACTCAGAAACACAAACTAAATGCATTAAAGCTAAACCATTAGATTAATTTAACCGATACGCAATTCTCCGAAACAGAAATCAACTTGCTGAATAAAGGTTTCAAACAGAACATGAAAACACCGGACTCAACAAAGAACCTATAAATTTAAGGTATCGAGAAAAAAGGTGGAAATAAAAAATATTTGTGACAATTGTTTCATTATTATCATGGACAGTGTTATCAATTTCCAACAAGTAACGAGCCATAGTGTGTATATCAGGCACAGATCAATCTTTCCGATACGAATCAAGAGGTTGAACCAATTATTTACATAATAACACAACTGATCATAGAGTCAAATTCATATTTATTTAACTATCCATCCATGGGTCGCTGACTGAAGATCGTATGGCCCTTCGAAAGATATCAAATAAGGCTATTCAGATGTAGAACGTTCCAGAAAGTTTTGAAAATGTGTTATTCATCTGAGGTAGAGATTGGTTAGAAATTTTTTTAAAAACTTCGTATTTCATTGAAAACAGTATTTTGTCACCAGAAATGATTTCCTCAAAAACGGTCTTCCACAGTTTTGAGTTTCAGAAACAGTCTGATCTTCAAAGATAATCTGATTTTGGGATTCTATCAAGATTTTATCGAAAACCTCAATTATATTGAAGATCAGTTGGATGTCCCGTTAAAAAAATTCAACCGTTATCTATAGAAAGTTTTTGATGGATTCAAAGAACACTTCATTGAAGTGTTTTTAAAGTTCGTTTATTTTCTTTATTTTTCATGGTTGAAACACAAGCACTACAAGAAAATCTTTGAGGTGCTCTAAGAGCGATGCCTTTACGAAAGTAGCGACTCATGTTGGATTTGAGTCGCTGGAGATTGAATTGATTCGGGAAAAAAAGTTCTCAGGAAGTTAATTCCACATAAACACAGTTTTCCGAATGAAAGAGTTCTCAAACAGTGATGTTTGAGGTGTACTGAGTTGAACCTCGAAACGATGAGTAGCCACAGTCCACCGCGTACTTCTGATATGTACCGCTCTTGGTGGAATCAAATACCCAACTTTTTTCGATGTTTGAGACTATCAAGGTTGCAAATGATGTTCCTGTCTCCAATAATCAGGCGGATGGCTCTTTTCTATATGGAATTCAGCAGCTTTAGTGTATGCTCGAGAGCAAGAGCTCCATACATGGAAACAATACCCCAAAGAAAGTCTGATATAAGTTTTATAAAGCATCAAGAGTTGCTGAGGTGTGTACAGTTTTCTGGTTCGGAACAGTGTTCCAGCCACTTCATTATAAGATTTTCACTATACAGTTTTACAAAAACCCAACACGTGTGACGCCATACAATGACTTCTTCTGGCATGTCTTCACTCCAATTCCATTATATAGTGTTCCAAGCTTTTGAGAAGCAGCCTTTGCAATTCCAGTAACATGATTATGCCAAGACATATTGGTGTCCATTTCAACCCCTAACAAACTTATCGATGCAGAAAGCGGAATTGTCTGTCCTGACATTATTATATTCGGTTCGGAGACATTTATCTTCTTGGGGAAAACCGATGCCTTGGTTTTCGTGGCATTGAATTGAACATGGTTACTTTCCCTTCAATTCGAAATCACCTCTAGATATGCAACCTCCTACTGCTGGGGAAGATAAACATCCGCAGCCGATGTCCTGGAATCCAAATGAAATGACGGGACAACTGTGCTGTCGTCAGCAAAGCAATTTATTGAATTATTGGTATTTTCAAATGAGTCGTTGATATACAATATAAAAGGAGTTGGAGACAGTATGGATTCCTGGGGAATACCAGCGTTGATGGTGAAAGTATTCAAGAGATATCCATCGACGGCCACTTGCAGAGAAGGTTCTTTCATGAAGCCGAAGAGTCATATACAAAAATGATCCGACAAGCCAGCAAATTCTCATGCCACACACGGTCAAAAGCCTTCGAAATATCAAACAATAGAGCTCTCGACTGTCCATGCCTCTCGATTGCGTTATTTCAAATATGGGTGACATACAATAGAAGATCGCCTGTTGAGCTTTGTTTCTAAAAGCAATTCTGATGATCGCTCCAGATGTTAAAGCCTTTCAAATATTCAAGGATATGGTGGTTTACGACTTTCTCCATGATTTTTGATATCACTCATTGCAAAGCGACCGGTCTATAGGTATTTGGAAGATTTTTCGTGCCTTGTTCGGGAATAGGCTGAACGCGAGCAATATTCCAACAAGAAAAAAAACCCTTCGTTGTAAGGTTGAGAAGTCTGCAAAATACTGATGCTTCATCAGGACCAGACGCCTTATTGATATGAAGCTGTTTCGAAATTTGCCTAACTAGACGTTGTCGAAAATTATTACTTCACAGAATGATTTTATTCAGGTACTTAATTCACTTCCAGAATCTTCTATAGTATAAATAGAGTTATTTCTTCATATTATGAATGAATGAATTATTGTCATATTTTGTTAACGAAAATAATTTCCAATTTCAAATTGTACAGATGTTCTCATCCAATGATTTTTTATCATAATGAGTAAACAAGATTTCATTCAATTATTACTTTATGTGGAATACTTCTATGATGAAAGTAGTATCACTTCTGAAGTCTCTTTCGATAATTAACGTGTCAGATATTTTCGAGCAATATTAATCAATAATTACCTGTATATAACCTGTTCCAGTTCGCATCACCCCCTGAAATACTCCCGCAAGTTTTCCTCGATACACAACATCGAAACATGGAGTTTCAATAGATCTAAAGTTTCTTGCCACCAAATAGTCTTTAGCGGTACACAATAGAGAATCCACTAGTTTGTTGGCACGGGAAGAATGCTCTCTAGCTTTCGCACTGTAAATAAACATAAATGTTACAATGGGAGGCTATGAGAACATTATGAGGTTGCAAAAATTTCACGAGTGATGTAATCATTTCAGAGATAAAACGAATTGGCATTTGAAATTTTGATGATGGAACCAGCAGGAACATACTAGATAGGGATTCGATAAAATTATTGTCAGACCTTTTGCCAAAAAAGAGGCAGTATTTTCACCAATAATTTTCATTTTAATGACGTTTACAGGTGGAAATGTAAGCTAGAAATTTATAACAATGATACATTGCCTTCATTCAGCATACGATAAGAAGGTTATTCATATTGAAAGGGGTATATTATAAGGAGGGATACATTTTTGGTGAGGAAGTAAATGAATGTAACTTCAATACATCATTTACACAACTTTGTAGGCAGATCATTTTGAACTTAATTGCTTTCTGATGAATAAAGATGAAAAAGTGTAAGCCAGAAGCTTTTTTCCTCATGAACTAATCAATCTCTCCTACAAATATCCCCCTTTCAATTTCAATGAGATTCCTATGGCTGGGATCAAATCAAATAAGCGTATGAATTCCTTTACTAATAGTGTTCATGAATTCAATCCTAGCGTAGCATATAAGCGTATGAATTCCTTTACTAATAGTGTTCATGAATTCAATCCTAGCAGTTGAATAAAAAAAACTAATGTACCGGGTCTGATATATTTACTAGTCAATAGCATATAAAACCTCCCACATAAAAATAATGATAGGACCCCGTTAATTATGCCATGCCGCCCATGCCAAAGAAAGTGCCGACGTTTGGTAGTTTTTATGCCATTCGAATTGACTTCGTATAGACTATACTGTAGTACTATCATTAATTGAATAAGTGCTTCATCTTGTGATATTATCCAGAAAGGTACTGATGGGGCAATAAGTGTATCATTCTAAAACGTCAAAGTTCGCTATTGAGGATGCTAGAGCTCTATGTGAGTGAAATTTTATAACATAATTCTTTCATATATTAGCGTGTAGCGTTCCTATGAATGATACCTGAACTGGATAGGGAAAAGGGATTCTCGTTCAATTCGACATTCATATGAATTTTTCGGTTATAACATGTTCTATAAAGGTTCCCATGAGTAGCTACAAAAAGGTGGCCCATCACGGCAGTGCCCGGTATTACCATAACAAAAAACCCGGTATCTTGGGTTCCGTTAGCGACACCGAGTAGGCTGAGTCACATAATCTTCCGGCATGGGTCGCATGGCGGAGCAAGAAGTGAGACATTAACATTGCTTCCTCTTGAACTCATGATTGAGTATGTTAGTCAAGAAGCAATGGCATCTCCTATGAAGATGCCATCTATGGAATCATCAGAAGACTCATTTTCCAAATATCAAGGAGAAACGAGGCTCCCCAAGAGCTTCGTTGAAAATCCAAGCACCAAATGAGGTTCGTCGTCTGTCTTTCACTGCAGGTTTCACTACAAGGCAACTCGATGGATTCATGATCCAACACCAGGCAGCGCTGTTGTGACCACCAGGTCTAATTAATGGTGCTAGATCCACCACTGAACTCTCCAAGCCTGAAACTGAGGGCGATGGCATCTCCCCTTACAAAGATTTCATTTGTGTGATTGACAGGAGACTGTCCATTGTTGTATCACAAATTCATCCAATTGCCTTGCTGTGAAAGTTGCACTGAAAAACATGAGTCTAACCATGTTTGGCGGTCGATATCAAAGCTCAGCTTTGCAACGGGAGGCCTTGAAAAGCCTCGTTCATCCTCGATATTCGGAGAATGAGTCTCTTGTTGATCCCATAAATCATCTCTTCGTTGGGGGTACTTCTCAGTTGATATTTTTTGGTTCCAACAATAAGGATGTAGTCCCAATGATTCTAGAATAGTTGGAGATATTTCGGATTATATATTTTCAAATATGTGGATTGTAAACAAGAGTTTTAGTAGAATGACTTCCTATAATGAAGGACCAAATTTATAGTTTCATAAATGAATACCAAATCATCGTTCCCGTGCAGTCCGACTTCAGGTCTCAACACAGCACAACCACAGCATCACTTTTCATCACCAACGACCTCTTCAAGGAAGTCAACGAAACTGACTCAGTTTTTTTGTACTACAGTAGAGCCTTCAATACTCTTGACTTTGAGATACCTACTGTGCAACAAACTCAGCTTCTTCGATTTTTCTGTGAATGCGTTGTTTCTGGTTTAAAATCACCTATCAAACCGAACTCTAAGAGATGTATTGGACGGTATAAGCTCAGAAGCTCTACCCATAACAAAGGTATTCCTCAAAGATCCTTCCTTGGATCCTCACCATTCAGTTTGTATATTTGTGACTTCCATGAGTCAGCAGAAAAATGCAAAAATGCAGTTTCCTGACATTGATTTTGCTGAAAATATCATCAATAGGATCTACAGATTATCGTTGATATTCCATCAGCTCATAAATTTAAGTTGAACTCCAGAAAGTCAGCAGTGATGAATTTTGGACCGAAAAGATTGCGAGATATAGCTAACAACACTCTTCAAATTCAAATTATTGGTGACGTTATGCCTTTTGTAACTGAAATTGAAAATTCAAGCCTAATTTGCGCGTTAGCAATTTGATTCAAACTCCCTTCAATATATTGAGGCAACTGTATCTAAATCGGAATTTACACACCAAAAAGTCAAATCAAAACTTTGCAAAGCGTTGATGATTTCTAAAGTCTCATATTGCTACACAATTCATGGCTCTGCGTTACTTCAATCTGATTCCGTACTTCTTCAACGAATCCAAAACAATTGATTTAATTCCACTTTTGGAGTTCGAAAATACGACCATATGTCACCGGTCATTAAGAAATCATGTGGGCTGGAACTAGAAAAATTCAGAAAACTATACCTACTACAAAGTCTTGAATATCGGAATGCAACATTATTCAATGGAAAAATTGAAGGCTTTCCTGAATAATAATAGGTTTTTCACAATAAACAGGTCGGTCCTGGTTATTCCCGACCACAGATCTTCCGTTTTCATTCATAGATTTTCATACAACGCAGCTGAATTCTACTATTCACTGCCCAGTGAATTTAGATCATACACAATAAGAAATTCCAAAGAAAAACATTTGATTAGCTTACGTTTCACATGTTGACCATGACTCATTCGTTGAGGCAAAACGGTATTCAAATGATGATTGATTTTTTAAAAGTATTTGTACGTATCGTATTTTTTTAATTTCGGCAGTTGAGTTCAAAAACAGCACATTACATTGCCTCTCTATGTTCATAACATTAGGTGAATGAAGACGTTTTATTTTCATTATTATTGTTTAATTGAAATATTTCAGCTTTTTCAACAACGTTTCTGAAAATCATCCATCTGTTGAATTAATTGACCTAATGATGGTCGAATCAGTCAGAAACGTTCGTTGGGTATTATTTTCTGAAACGTTGATTCCCATATTTTTGATGAGATCATGCATTGCCCTCATTTCAGTACGGAACTAAAATATATTTGAAACAAGCCGAGATATATGTATCCTCATCAGTCTCCTATATAGGTTGATTCGCAAGTGTTTGATCCACCTTCTTCTTTTTCAGTGAGGTCAATGGATATAGTTCATTCTTGTTTCCCAAATATGAGCTACAGTCCCCGTGGTTCTGGTTCCATTTTAGTGGAAGAGCTTCATGGAGCAAGAGTCGGATCAATCCCTCTTCAAAATCCTTGCGAAACAGTTGACAGTTGCCCTGAAAATTTTGCGAAGCAAATTGGTTTAGATAATTTAGGAAACACTTGCTACATGAATATCATTTAACAAGTGTTGTTCATGAAGAAGACAAGAAGACTTTCAAAAACGAAGTTTTAACGGTGAACGAGGACGAGAATTTTTTCTACTTTCTTCACTGAACTCAAACACCTGTTCATGCAGTTTCGTAAAAATGTATCATCTTTCCCACCAACCGCTTTCCTAGAGTCTTTGAAGTCCATAGATACTCTTTAGGTTAGGACAAGAGAATTGTTCTGAAATCTTGGGGTTCTTTTTGAATACTCTTCGTGAGCAGAAAAATAGCAAAATCAATACTGCTGACCGCTCTGGATTGAATGATTCTATACAGTCTATCTCGTTTTGTGTTCGTAGATCTTTTGCGGGAAAAATCCAAAAACGAATTTGACTTTCTGGAACTTCAACTAGCGTTTCCTAATATGACTGATAACCAGTAGGTGCAAAGCTTACTGTTGAATCATCTGAAAATATAACTTTCAACGGCTGATGATCAACTGTATTGCCAAATATGCGCCAAACTAACTAACTATTATAAGACAACAAGTATAATTGGGACACAAGTCAATTTAATAATAACACTGATGATCTTCAACGATGAAACCACCAAAGTCTCACGAAGGTTCGGAATAGATGAAAAATTCAATCTAACAGACCACTATCATAATCTTCATGCAATCATTGTTCACTATGGTTCTGGCGTTAAATCTGGTCATTATTACGATTTAGTCAAAGACGAAACGGACTGGTTTAAGTTCGACGATAGTCAAGTTATTGGAGCCTCTGGAGACACCCTACATTTCATTTCATGAAAGAGAGGACATTGGCAGTTCAAAATCTATAGATGATGTGGTGCTGTAGGTCTTTTCTGGTTTTCCTGCAGCTGAAAAAGCAAATGCGCCACTGGAATCAATCAAGTCGCCCCAGATCGCCAATTGTTTTATTTTGTTGTTTCATAATTCCATTATAATCTGCATTACTTTTCAAATTAAATTGTTTTTTTTATATATTGGTGGATTTTTTCCAAATGCCCAATTTTTGAGACTGACTTCTTTTGTCATTCCTAATTTCATACTGCCTTAACTCCACCTACTATTTTTCTATTGATTTATTTTTGTTACCAAAATCATCCTACTCAAAAACTCATCATATCTAAGGGCACGCTTCCACTTGTAAAAGGGTTTGGAACCTTTTGTATAGTAGTTTATAAGTGGTTCTTGAGCAACCACTGTAGCGAACACTCGCTTTCCAATAAATTGACAGTATATTAGTTGCTCGTATTTTCAATTTGGTACAATTTTTATTACCTTCCTATGAAGTAACTTCACAATTCTTATGCACAATTGTCAGTTTCAGAATAAAATATAATTATTAATTTCGTTCGTAAGATCACATACTCGCGGTGAACTATTCGTGAGTCAAACAATCTAACGAAGTTGAATGTTCAAAAGTAGTAAGTACGCATGGAGTACACAACAATTACCAATCCAGACTGTTTTAAAGACGAACAAAAGGAAGTGTGATAAATCATGTATCAGTTTTGGATTTGTTGATTGCAACGGCTCACTCTCTGCATGCTGTGTAGTAAACTGCTTCCTAAGCGCCCTTTCACATGGAGAGCTTCTCGTCTTTCGCTCCCGGGAGAGAGTCCAATGCTTGCTGTCACACGAAGAGCGGGAGCCGCCACGTCTCGGGAGACGAAAGCTCTCACGTCTCCTGTACTTCGAGCCGGGGAGCCACGTCTCTTGTTCAAAATGCAAAAAGATAAGTGGGGGCTTTTACACGAGGAGTGGAAACGGCTCTCCCTAGTTGACGCTTCACACCATTTATCATGACAGATTACGATATGGAGCTGTTAATTAGTGCTGTCTGCAACGGACCCGCTCTTCGGGATGACAGTCTCGAAATTTATAAGGACCAAAATGAAAGTTCAAGGTGCTCAACATACATTTCGCAACTTTATCCATCCCATTCTTGATCGTTGACGTTTCCGTCGTCAAGGTTTGTGTCGACGGTAGAGAACGTATATGGCAACAGCTCGCGTGCGATCCATTCTTACGACTGAGCTCAAGGGGCCAGGAACTAAAAAGACTCCTGGTATGTAAGAGCGGTAGATAAGAGTGATAAATGCTTCCTTATAGGAGTGAGAGACGTGAAGCTCCCTGTCTGAAAGAGTCCTTAGGATACGTCTCTCGCTCCTATACGACAGCGTTTATCACTTCTACCTACCGCCCTTTCAAACCAGGAGCCTTTTTAGTTCCTGGCTCATTGAGCTCAATCGTAAGAATGAATCGCACGCGAGCTGTTGCCATATACTTTCTCTACCATCGACACAAACCTCGACGACAGAAACATCAACGATCAAGAATGGGATGAATAAAGTTGCGAAATCTACGTTGAGCACCTTGCAAACTTTCACCTTACTTTTCAAGACTTCATTTCGATCCTTATAAATATCGAGACTTTCATCCCAAAGTGCGGGTCGGTTGCAGACAGCACTAATTAACAGCTCCAAATCATAATCTGCCATGATGGCTAGTGTGAAGAGGCAACTAAGGAGAGCAGTTTTCACTCCTCGTGTGAAAGCCCCCACTTATCCTTTTGTATTTTGAGGAGGAGACGTGAGAGCTCTCGTCTCCCGAGACGAGGCGGCTTTCACTCTTCATGTGAAAGCAAGCATTGGACTCGTTGCATTTTGGGGCTAATTGCCTTGCTCTCTTTCAGGAGCGAGAGACGTGAAGCTCTCCGTGTGAAAGGGGTTACATGTCTACAAAAAACACGATTCGTCTTGCAAATGAATGGGTCTACTGATATCATTGGTCTGGCTATCTTGCTGGTTATCGTGTGATTTCCATATGAAAGTTTTTTTGAAGAAGACATGCTTATGTGTTCACCGCTGCACATAAAACAGTACCGGAGAAGAAATTTCAAATAAAGTAAATATATTTTTTGAAAAAATAATCTCAGTTAGAACTATTGCAGATGAGGCCAAAGCGATGACGGCTATAACAGCAGGAGTAGTGTCAACAATTAAAGATAAATCGCCTAATTGTAGTTCCAGCCATTACATTCTGCATAGACAAGCACTCGCGATGAAGATGACGTGGTAAAAGTAATCAATTTTATCAAATCACGACACTACAATCCCGATTGTTCTCATTATTATGTGAAGATTATGGCAGCAAATAAAAATACTACTGCTCCATACAGAAGTCATAGACAAGCAATTGCGCTGAGGCGAATGTCGTCAAATCTAAAATTAGTTATGAATGAAGCGGTAAAAATAATTAATTTCAATAAATCACGACCACTACAATCCTGATTGTTCTCATTATTATGTGAACATTATGGCATTATAACATAATAACCACAGTTCACTTCCTTTCTGACCTGAATCACAGCTGACTCCCAGGTCATGCTGCCATCAACATAGGTACCAAGAAATTTAGTACTGTCTGACGAAATCACATCATGACTACTTACTCTGACTCGAAAATCGTCAATTTTCCTGATAGTGCTGGAATA
>WOGR01003429.1:0-15908 GCA_015342045.1 Leptinotarsa lineolata
CTTTTTTCAAATATTTACATCTCTAACGTATTTTTCGAAGTTAAATATATTTTTAAGGCAAAAACACAAGCACGTCAGGATAAACTTTGAGGCGCTCTAAGAGCGGTGCTTGTGCGAAAGTAGTGATTCACATTGGATTTGAATCGCTGCAGATTAAATCCTCTGAGAAAAACGTTCTCAGGAAGTTTATTTCACATGAACGCAGTTCTCCAAATGAAAGAGTTTTTATACAGTGAAGTTCGAGGTGTACTGAGTTGAACTTCAAAACGATATGCGTCGACCTTGGTGGAATCAAATGCGCCAAGTCTCTTGAACACTTCCCGTGAAATAGTACAAATAAATTGCTTGTGTTTGTGTATTTCCATCGACCACCGTACTATCTTCCTGGCATTCCCGCAGAAAAATTTTAGGGTTTTTATCATTTTGAATGACTTTTTAACCATCTGTCAAAATTTCATAAAAATCCAGTTACTTGAAAAATATTTGATAAATAAACGTCAAATGTTGTGCTTGCACTTTGAATTTTTTGAGTTATTCTTTCTCAAAAATAGTCAACTAGTTTTCCATGTCCTTGGTAAAAACAGGTGTTGGATGCTTCAAAAATGTCATCAAAACCGTTTGTTTATATTGTCACATTCTAAACACACTATAGTTGATTAATAGCAGTGAGTTGCCATTAGGATGATTTGGAGTGTAAAAGACAGGGCTATTTCGCAAATTTCTCTGTCGTTTGGCAACCGTGTTCGCTCTTCCATCAACCGCAATTCAGTGAACTCTTATGCGAAGGAAGAGAACGGCCTGAACGTGGAATACTTGTTTGGTATTCTAGACGTTTTTTTAGCCGCGCCTCTCTCTGTGGACTTGACTTACCCACTCCAAGATCGTAGTTGGCGTATATACAATGCTCTCGTCGTTCGAGAACATTTAATGCTAATGACCCAGTGGTGGGGGGAAATGGGTCACAATTCGAACAAATCGCTCTTTAATTAAGGCAAAATTACATGAACTGTGCCGACTCTTTCATGACCTTGCTCCAACTGAAAATGACGGTAATATATTTCTCAAAAACGTATCATAACTCTAGCCAACAAACAACAAATATTATTATGGCTATATATGGGAGTTTAAAACATCCTGACTTCGAATTCAACATCAAAAATTTTCCATCACGTATAGATTTTGAGTTATAGTTATATGTTGTTTTGTTTTATGTTATAGATGTGCAATAAGAAAGGATTTTTAAATATTCTCACCGGGGCGCCAGCCGCAGGGGAAAAAAGGCGCGTCCATGAAACAAAATTATCTGTTCATCGCTGTTTCTACATGCCCTCAAATTTTCGGTGGGTGAATTTATATTTAGTATTAGCACAACACCCGTGCGGAGCCATGGCGGGTCGCTACTAATCTATATTAGTTTTTTGGCAGTTAATACGATAATTTCAATGTCAACAGATTTTAATTGTTATCCTTGATATATTGAAAGGTCACCCTGGTTGGTAAAATTAGTCACAGTAATTGTTGAGGGTTCGTCAGACACGTAATATTTATATCATCGTTTTGCGGTTTCATCTGAAATGAATGTACAACCCAAAACTACTCGGTCATTGTGTAATTTATTTATGTCGATTCCGTTTTCATTATTCCCCAGGTGTTTTATTTGAAATTTATTTTGGCAGCGGTTTGCATTTTTAGCAAATGCTCGTGCATCAATCAATTCAGTTTGCGTTACCATGGAAAATTTGTTATGTGTCGGCACCAAACCGTCTAACCTAACATATAATCACGGCGGCAATTGCCAGCAATAATCGGTTTTCTAGTTGTTCATTTAAGGATTCAAGGTCACGCTGTTTGCTTTCGCACAGTGGCGCACGAAAAAAAAATGAAAGCAAAAAGGGCGCGTTTCCAATTATTTCCGATTGTTTTTTAAGCGTTTGAGATCTTCTGGTCGCTCATAAAATGGAGAAGAAGTTGATATTTCTTGAGTGGAAAAGGATGGTTAGGAAATTACTTGTATGTATATTTTAACCAAGAATGACAGCCTTCTAAATTTTTCCGACTAATATTTCTGTCGTTTCAAACCAAGCCAGTAATCACTTCAAGATTCGAGAGTAAGCAGGCATCAATTTAGCAGTGACAGAACAAAAGAGTGGTCCCAAGAAGTCCCAATCCAGAAAATAAGTGTTCCTATACCTCCCCTCTCGTGGTCATGGACTATACAGACCAATTTATCCTGACCCTCAAATTCAAACTGAACGATTTAAGATGCAAACACCTCTGGTCTTCCCAAAGCCAGAAGAGTTATTTTTACTTCAGTGTGAGTATACATCAAAATGGTTCAAGAAGTATCTGGACCAAGTTGCATTCACCACCCCCAAGGATAGATGAAGATCCATTTCAGTTCGGGGTTACTGTTGTATTAAAGTTTATTTCTGTGCCCATCAAATGAGAAAAAAAGGAGATGCAGAAATGAAGGGGGTCTGAGGCAGTTACCTGGAACAAACCCCTTCTGAAAGTGACTTGCTGTGTTTGAACGTTACCTTGACCATATGTCATGGTGAAGCAAACCTAGAGCGATGGCAGTTGGCCAAGGCATGTTGGCGATAGAAAGGTCCTGCACGAGTCCTGTTTAATACATATGTCGATGAGCAGGTTGTCCCTAACATCAAGTTGTCGAAACTCTGTACATTGCATGACTCTGACATTACATGACAAATAAAATTGTATGCGAAGCTATATTCAAAACTCTCTAGTAATGATGAAGATATAGAGCCTTTCATTAAAGGCTTTCTATCCTCAAATTCAAATGAAACAAAGCATGTGTGAGATATCATTGAAGGTATCCATTCTTTTGAAAGACCTATTGATGATGACGTTATGTGTGGGATATAACGTTGGAAAATCCTATAGAACCATTGAATAAATGATAATGTTTCTGGGAGGACCATCTATTTATTCAATTTCGTAAAATAGAACTATGTACTTTCCATATTGTTAGCACTGCTGAAGTATAAAAATTTTATTAGTTGTTCGAAAGGTTTTGCAGCACTTTATTATCTCCAAGCACATAAATAACCGACTGATAAACAAACGTTTTTCCAATTTCGGCATGCAATGTGGAAAATTTCGTATCGAATTCGAAACGAAGTCTATTCAACATATTCAACAGTTTATTTTGTTTATATGATTGAATTTTTGTCCAGCTGGAATAACAGCAATCCCTTGTTTGATAATTGTCTATAAATTTTTTATTTCCGAGGTTAGTTCTCCACCAGATGGTCACTTTCAATAAGTCATATAAAATGTCTGTTCTATAAATATAAATAACAAGTGGATAAATATTCATTACAAAACGTATTGTTGAGTATGCATATTACGGAACTGAATAAATAATGAACAGTTTTATTGCGAGTTGGCTTGATCGTAAGGATGTTTTCTAGAAAAAGTCCTTTGTCCAATATTGAAGAGATGCCTCTAGTATTAATAATTTGTACATATTGATTATGATGTATTTATGAGTTTGAAATTATGGAAGATTAAAATATCAAGATACAATGATTCCTGAATAAAAATCCCGTTAGCCTATCTATTATATAAAACATTCACGAATTTTTTACCAACTATAGAAGATACTTCGGCCTTTCCATTTTTTTGAATTATCGTTTTCTCAAAAAGGTATATCCATCGATTTTTCACATATTGAGTTTTACCCATTCTGTAAAATCTTCTTCAACTATTGAATACATTCATTGGAATTATTTTGACGAAAAGTTGACGTACAAATGTTGTTCCAAAGATATACTGTATGATGAGCATCAAAATAAGGAAAGATTATGTTGAAGAATATAATTTTTGTTAACATTGACAACTCTGCTATTGTGCACATAAAAAAACTGAATTGTGAGACGCAGATATTGCAGTTATAATCATGTTATTTTCATTTACCACTTTTGATAATATTAACATTAGACGAATCTGAAAATTACGTTGGAATTTTTTGAGAATTAGTCTCAACTAAGTTGAAAATTTAAATTTGTAAAAGTTGAAATAGAAGTTTATTATATACAGGATGAAACATTAGTACGTGACGTATTCCTGAGACAATTAAAAAAAGTCTATATAAACTTGCGTCCGGAAATACTTCGTTTAGGAGATACAGGGTAGTGAAATGGAATTTTTGTGTTCGTTTTTCAAAAATAAATTTTGCAAAAAATAAATTATTTGCACGAAATTTTGGTACCCGGGTTTTTTTTTTGACGTGGAAAATCATAATTTCGTATTAATTTTCATGTAACATCTAAAGGGTGCTGGGTACGCTGTTATTATTCATTTTAAATTGCCCTAACCTTTTTGACAGTGAACTTTTAGTATTTTTCACGAAAAAAACTAATTCACACACCTTTTCCAAGTAAAAAAAGTACACTTCATCAACAACGCTGGAGGTGATCGTTTTGGAGATATTTACAATTTTCTTTATCGATGCATATTACTTAGCTCCTATGGCGCCAAGTGAGGTTACTGAGAACATTACAAAAACTAAGTATGTGGTGGATCTCGTCAAAATAAACAACTTTTACCTATAAAATGTTTGACGAAAGTAACTTAAATTGCTAAGAAACTTATGACAAAAACCATCATTGTTTTGAAAAATTTCAACAATTTGTATTTCGAAAAGGAATGTTTTTTTGTGTAATTTTCTGTATTGTTGTTATGCACACTAATCAAATGTACGTAGCGCTCAAAATTTGAACATTTACCCTATTTTGAAAATATTGATGAAAAGCGCAGTGAGAATTTTTTCAGCATGAAAATAGGTCGACAAATGCTCAGGACAAATCTTTGTTTGGTCCCAAAGAAGCATTATAAAAGTAAATCATAGTAGATGCTGAACAAGCCTGCTGTGTTCAAATTCAATTTTAGTTGCCTAAGTAATGGTATAATAAGTATTTATAATTAAAGAGCAAGTGTGGCTTTTCCCAATTTCCATTCTCTAAGAATGAATTTTGTCCTCATACGGGGTCTTGGGCCATGTGGATATGCAGTTGGTTAGTAAGTACATCGACAGGCAGATGGGGCGATATTGTTGGACGTTCGCTTCTGCCTAGTTCGAGGAATGATACTATGAAATGAATTCGACTTTTGAATTATCGGAAATCATCGACTTTAAGTTGATGATAGACACTACCTTGCGCTGACGAGTGGCAAACCAGCCCGAAACCGGTCTGCAAGTGTGTTACAATAATCAAAAATCTATTCCTGAAGTTGTATGGCCAACAGCATATGCAGGAATTACTTGTGTGAAGAATCCTGCACTGACACCTGTCGGATATAATCCAACTCCCTTCGTGGTATTAGTCAGGGGAGTAGTTGTTTTCTGATAGGTATCAGTCCATAAACCTACTGTGTAGGTTGAGACTGGCCTAATTTCAATTGGAGTTTCGGTAGGTAGCTAAAAACAATATGACTTATGATGATGAAATTATGTGGGTGACCTCTACTCAAATGAGATTTCATTGGCACAGAATTGGAAACGTTCAAAATGAGCTCGTTTCTTTGACACCATATACTGAAAATGTCGATGATGCTTCTTGATTTGCTGATACATTGTTCAACCTTTTGTTCTGATATAATTATCACGAGATAATATCGTTACACGGACAAAATCTATATTTTGCGGTAGGTTATTGACATATCGAAGAAACAGTAGTGGTTCTATGATAGAGCCCTGAGGGAAGCCAAGTAAATTTTTTCATTTGAAAATGACCCACTACACAAAAAGGTTTCAGGACGTCCTGTTTTTGTAGTAGTACTTGGCAGACATGTTATACAAAATCTGTAAACAAATTACTAAGTGAAATATAGTTTTTCAATTGTCGAAAACATAGAAATGAATTTTGTTGTAGAAGTAATTAAATGTTCACGGAGCGAAAGAAAGGAATGGCATATGAAAAAAATCCTTCATAGCCACTAGTTCTTCAATTTTCGAATGATCTGGGTATCATTCGAAAGCGGAAGTAAGACTATTAAAATAAATCGGTCACACTCTATCGAACTTCTCGAGATATGCCACATTGCGTTGCGAACTTCGATTCTGTCGGACGCATTCTAGTATAAACTGTGTACAGTAATTAAAATAACTGTATAATTAATTACAACATTGTCTTTACTGCATGCGTTATAAATTCAAATGTAACCTGTTGCCAAGGGCGTCACTTATGTGGGACATACTCTTAGCCATCTCAAAGCAATTCTTACATCAAATAATATGATAACAAGTTGTTTATCAAAGGTGTTAGATATTTGTAATCCCTTTAACTTTCGACAGGTATCACGTAAATAATAATGATCAAATCGTGATCATAAAATAAAAATCACTTTTCACAAACAAATTAATTATTATCAACAATATATTAATATGTATGCACACATTATTAGCGTACGAGTTAATGTACTCACATTTTTTTCTATATAAAATCAAGGAAAACATGAAAACCTTGGTTGCTAATAGTTGATAACGATATTTTTCGCCTGTTACTATTATTGCGAAGATAATTCAACAAATTTATATTTCTGAATCAGACAGTATTCCTCGAAAATTATTATTATTGTTGAACATATGAATTATCATCATTTATCATTGAATATTTGCTCCACAAAGTTGCCCAGTTCCATATTTTGATTTCTCTTGTAGATAGGCTAAGAAGATAGTTTCGCTGAAATTTCCTTCGACGTTTTTAAGTCGTCTACACCAGCTAAGAAAATTAGAATATGTGTTGTCGTACTGCTGAGCCGATTTTTTTGGTAACAATTCAATTGAAGCTCTTTTTGCAGTCTCTTCAATATTGTCAGGAACACGCGATTCTTCACTATTGTTCTTCATTATGCAAGACATTAAACACCAGCAAAAACTTCAAATGTGACTTTAAATAAAACGCGTGAGCTGTAAACAATACTGTTTGTTGGTAACCAGTTGATTTGGCGTCACTTGACACGGCCACTCCACAACAAATGCGATAACATGAAAATAGTTAACTGACAAGAGATACAAAATGTAATTTTATAGAAATATTAAATTTATCTATTTTATTATGAAAACAGGAGAGTTGTGTTAAAAGTAAGTTTTATTTTGTTCGTTAAATTGCTCAACTCGCTACGCTCGTTTCGCAAACTTTTCCACTCACAAAATAAAACCTTACTTTTAACACTCACATCATAAGTAGCTAATTTGGTGAACAATGCGACATTTTTTCATAAATCAGTATGGTCTTAAAGGAAACATTTTTGCAAAACGGTGAAGGAAGAGTACTTATTCGAGGGATCGGTTAAGAAATTTCCTTGGGAAGTTTATCGACGTCGGCCTGTCCCAGCTTTATTTCTCAACATCGCGGTCGAGAGAGCAACAAAGCCAAGTTTCTGCCGATCAAGTGAGAAATAACAACCATGACGACCTTGAACCGCACCAAACTTGTCTGTGGCAACTTCTAGACGCGACACATCACCGGTCGACAGTTCAAACACACAAAATCGCGGAGAACTAGACGTTAGAAATGAGGTTTTCGTCAACGAATAGCCGCAGTGCATGAATATTTACAATGAGCAATGCTAATTTATTGTATAAATACATTCGAATGAGATGATATCCACTGTCTAGTTTCGGGTTTTTGCGAAGTCGCTGGTAACACTGTTTGCTTTGCTTGGTCATTCTATTGAATCTCATCAGTGCTACAAATGAAACTTGTTTGCTAGTCACATAAGTCTGCAAAGTGTCAGTACGATACTTCTTTTTGGTTGTTAATTTGATTACGATTTTGGGAGTGTCATGACCCCTCCACTCGAAGTAAACTCCCACATTCACTATAACAAGAGATATTTAAGAACAACTTGGTTCAGAATCTTCTAATAACCGAAAGAGGTGATTTCGAATTGGGGTGAAAGTAACCAGGTTCAATTCAATGGCACGAAATCCCACCTCAACAACTTTTGATACTTTATTCATTTATTTCATACACTACAGGATGAACCCAATTACAGAATAGGGAAAAGCCGTGGTTACAAATATGTACTTACATAACATAAACTGTGAATCTGTATATAAAGTGAATTAAAAGAAAAACAGAACTGTTAGATCTGGCAGTTGAATATATCTAGGCGACGACTAACAGAATTACAGGTATCGCACATTGTATAAATCGGAGATTTTTCATTATATTTGTGCGCGGAGTGTTGAGATAAAAGGTGACACTATTCCTAAACGATCGTCCAGGAACCCAAAAATTCAACATATGTAACAATTGAGAGCAGTTAATGATATTGTTTATGACTTTGAATAAAAAAAGAAGTGAATAATATTTAGCCTTACCTCGAGACTACAAAAAATTTTGAGTTTCAAGCAATTCATAATAGGGTATTCCTACAGTAGGATACGTGCCTTCAAGTTTAAAAGACATATACTTCAAGAAGCGCCTCTGTAGGGTTTCTAGTTGATTTATATGAACCTGATAGTAGGGACTCCACACAACATATGCATATTCCAGCCTAGATCGAACGAAAGTAAAATAAAGTAATTTCAATGTCTAAACTTTTTCGATATCTTCAGTATTTCTAACGAAGAGTAGTGTCAATATGTTTATATTGAAAGAGAGTAAGACATTACATTACATTTGGATATGTTGAGAGACAGATTATTATTCCGACATCATATAGCAACACGATTTAAATTCGGGACGAGACGTTCGCAATCATTAGAACATGTTATGTTGTGATAAAGTTGGTACATTGAAATGTATACCTATTTACTTCCACTATTATTCTTTTTGAACTATCCCTTATAGCGGACCCGGCCCTGGTAAAATCACTCGGGCGACTAATATACCCACGTGAAAAACTGGAACATATTTCACGCATTGCTCTTGTCTTGTCATTTATACCCGTCTTTTTTGGTGCATTCCTGTTTTCTCTGTTTTTGGTATCTCATTGTGCTTTGGAACGCCATGCCATGAAACTATTTTTTCGCATTAATGAAATTAATGTTTCCGAATAATGATGCTTTAACAGATGGGTAGTTTAAAGAAATTCTTCACGTTTCGTTGAGTGTTTTTGGGTTCCTTCAGAACTTCTGGAATCACTATTATACTAGTTATTACCTAATAACGTATCAATATTTGAAGGAGGGGAGTATTTGCAATGAATCATTTCAAAGAGAGAAATGATTTCCCATTGCTTTTTCATTTTTCAAATCTTCATTACTCTCTGAATGGCTTTGGTATTCATTTTTCCCTTTAACATACGGTTTTCACATAATAAAATGAAACTCATTCATTTGCATCACAAGAAAAACAATTATTGTAATTTTAAAGAGCGACTTATTCAGGGAAATCTAGTAATGTAAATGCTAACTCAGAACACAAGAAAATTGCCTGAACTGTTTCTGGAAACTAGGAAGTTGTTCCCCAACTTCACTTAATTATAAAATAATGTCTCAAGATGACTCACAGGTAATAATCTGACTCTATTGAGATCCGGTGAGATAGGTGGCCATACCTGTGGTCTTCCTTGATTTATTTAACAATTACTATAATTTTCCCATGGTAATCTTAAGATATTATAAAATAATGTCTTGAAATGACTCACAGGTAATAATCTGACTCTATTGAGAACCGGTGAGATAGGCGGCCATACCTGAGGTCATCCTTGACCTATTTAACAATTACTATAATTTTTCCATGGTCAATTCTCATTAACATAGTAACATTTTCCATCAAAGCTAGAAATTATTTTCCGAGAAATCATAGTTGTATCCATTCAACCTCTCATGAATGAAATATGCTCCAATCGAATTCCTTTAAGTGATTGTTGTTTTGGATGGCATTTCAGTCAATCATTAAATATAATTTCATTAGAAAATAATGAATTTTCTTCCACTTCTTGAAGAAACCATCGACAGAATTTCATTCTTGAGGCAAAATTGCTAGAGTTAGGTCTGAATCTGTTGGATGGAGTAATTGGATTTGTTTTAATGAACATAGATTTGTTCAGAACGTTTCGGAAAGTGAATATACGTATTTCCAATCGAGAAATTCCACACCAATACTCATTCAAGTTTTGAGAACGGAAAGGAATTAATTTATGAATACTGTGACACGTTATTTGATGATAATCAATAACATTATCAATGATGATGATTATAGAAGTTGCGTTTTTGATCCTTGAATTAATTTTAACTTCGAGAAACAGCAGTGGCGTATCACTTTTTTCTTTAAAATGATTCAGTAAAATTCCCACATGAATGATACTAGTAAGAATAAAAATGTATGTTTTTATATATTCATTCAGAGAATTCTTTGCTGAATGTTCCGGAATCTCTCGACTGCATTACAACATTAAGGGAAATCATAAACAAAATATCATTTTAGAAAGTCAATAATAACCACTTTATTTCATGAACCTGGGTTTCTAAAGTGTGCACAAAGAAATCAGCATAGTAATTATCGAAAATTTTTGCTTGAGGGTTTCGATTTATACCAACAGCTGTCCCAATTAAAGTTAAATGATATAGCTATAACGTCAGCTCTAGAATTTGCCAAATTGCTGTCTTCGAATGCCAATGTAAATCAGCTGGATTTATAATTTGACATATGTTTTCGAAAAGGGCGATCTGTCTGTGTATGGTTTTTGCGAACGTCGTAGTTATCAGCGATCTTGGTATCATTTACATAGGTGTGTCTTGACTCTTAATGAAGATGTTCTTGAAAATAAACACTTTATGGGAAAACTCATGAGTTCACCTGCTTTTAAGTTTGAATGAATTGTAGAATACGAGAAAGAACTATGGATGTTAACGAAGTAGATGTTCAAAATATTCACCGTGAATATTTTGGCAACATCCTAATCTCAAATAAAACTTACATTTTTAACATATCAGACGTGACCGACCCAATCGCAAGCATTATTCGTTCTTTTGAGTAATTCAAATCTGAAGGTTCAGTTTTGTACACATTGCTCTTTACTTATCCCCATAAAATAAAATCTAATGATGAAAGATCAGGTGATCGCGCTGGCCATTCAATCGATCCTCGCCTCCCTATCAACTGATTTGGAAATATTGTATCGAGGTATTGCCGGACATTACTCTGTTAACGTGGTGGTGCTCCATCCTGATTGAACTATATCGTATTCACTGGAACTTAAGGGTTTCCTGGATCAGGATATAAATTTGCTAGACTTGGAGTGACATCATTTTGAAGTAGTGCCAAATAATTATTGCCATTCAAGTTGCCCTCGATGGAAAAGGGACCGATGATATGGTTTTCTACAATCCCTGTCCAAACATTAACCTTTTGAGGGTATTGCGTGTGTTCTTCCCTCATCCAGTGAGGATTTTCCTTAAACCAGTAGCGGCAATTTTGCTGATTAGCATGATCCTTAAGAGAAAAAGTACACTTATCAGAAAACATTACGTTTTGTTAATTGTTGCAATAAACTTGAAAGCGATAACACTTTTGAATAGAGAATGAAGAGACCTTTCAAACGATATATCATCATAAGCCTATACTTCTCATTTAAAATATTGGGGGTTGTACCTGTCATTCGACGGTGGTTCAAGGTAGGGGTAGCCTTTTTCTGTTGAAGTATATCAAATTATAAGTTAAATTTGACGTGTTTCGGGATTTTTTATACAGTACAGTAACCGAAATAATGAATTCATTTCATTTGGCTTTTACACATTGTATATTCCGTGGTGGAAATGTCGGATTTACGAAAAACACAAAATGGTGCACCACTTTAATAGAAAAGCGAATGCCTCTGCGTTTTTTCTAAAATGTTGAAACTCAATAACACTTGCGTTTTATTTTCATTTGGGGGACCCTGTATATATGAAATGTAGAAATGTATTTCTAAAATGCCTTTCCTCTATATAAATACTTATCAGCTCGGTCGATTCGGTTTTTATCCCCGTTTACGTCATTGTTGAAATATTACAAAATAACGAAACACACCTTTATTACTCCCAATATCACGATGTTTTCGTTTTCAAGCATTCCGATCGACAGTCGAGTTTTTTTACCACGATTCCGAACTGCTCTAATTCTATCTGAATAAAAAAAAAACAAGATCCAACATATTTGTAATGCAAAACGACTGCGCTATAAATTTCGAGTTATAGTGAAACAGAGTAGGCGTTCGCATATAAAATAACAAACATTTGTTAAAATTTGCCGATAATTTATTTCGCACTCGGCCGAAGAACGACTATGCGTGGGTAGAGTTGATTTGTTCTTTAGGTTTTTTTGTTTTTTTTTGAGTCCTGACGTCACCTGAATAATTGCTGGGGTTTGTATTCGACAAGTCCAGAACAAAGGAACATTCGATACTGCCGTTAAGATCTTGATTTCAATTTTTTATGTCGTTGTTTTTTTCGCTAAAAAGTGCCAGAGTGGAAAGTGACATATCAAAAAGCCACGAGGACGAATTTCTCATAAAATCACCTTTCAAATGTTGAGTCACATTTAGTACTTTCCCTTTTCAAATTCGTCGAGTTATTGTAACCAAAAGGTATGGGAAAAGGTATGAAAGTTGAGGTCATGATGAAAAGATGTTCCCTTGAATGAAAGATGGACCGATTCTTGCATTTTGTCATCAATAAATGTGCTTTGAAGACACCTGCACCTATTTTGTTGCTGCACACTGTATATTGAAATCCTAATCTTTTCTAGTCGAGATTTATTCAACTTGAACCAGTGAAGTGCATCAAAATAAATAAGTTATTTTTATGCATAACTAAAGTTACTGTAGTTTCGTCCCATAAGGACATTTTCAAATTTTTACATTAAAGTTTGTGGTAAAAAACATTGAAAATTTTTATTTCTCATTTTTCATGATCTCCTACCATGTAGTATGCCTATGCCACTGGTGGCAGGCGGCCATCAACGTATCGTGATGTCACATTGCCACCATGGCAACGTATAACGAAAGCAAGCGAATATTCTAGAGGCTTTGGCCTCTTTAAATATGTGAGGAAGCACATTATTTTTGTAAATAATTTCCTGATTGCCATTGAAAAGCATGGCAAGTGACGATGTTAGAAGATAGCAAGTCGTTGGGATAAGTAGAAGAAAGAAGATTGAAAAATAATGAAAATTAATGAAGTGGGTTGAGGGGGACTGAAAAAAAAATGAATATCAGGGAATAAAATGGAATGGGTAGCGAAAAAAAAACCAAGAGAAGGTACTAGCAAAAGTGACAGGAGAAAACTTCCTTCGCGAAGGAATGACAGGAACAGCAATGGCGAAATGATCTCAAAAAGATGAGGTGCAGATTTTCAGCGGTCACGACAACTGAGTTGAAAGCAATAGGATGACTCATCTGGTGATACTTGCATTATTGATAACTTCTGTATAGTTCGAGGAATTCTTAAGGAATGAAAAGACAGGTCGGAAGAAAACTTTGCTGATGTAAACAGTAATTGAATCAAGCGAAGCATGAAGAAAAACCTTATACGACACCATCTGCAGGCGGATTCTCAGAAACTACCAATATCCCACGATATTGATAGAAGGGATACACCACCTAAAGATGGAGAACAAAACCAGTGGCCTCTCATTGGTGTTGAAGCTCTCCTCCTCGAAACTGATGAGCTGGTCTCCTTGGGTGGCTTGTTCATGATTTCTTGAGACAAGATATCTTGAATTTTTCAGAACGAGACACACAAGATAAAGATTACCAATTTTTGAAAGAGAAAACCTCCAAATAACAATACAGGTCAGTAAATTATGATAGGGATGTGGACTCGATAGAGTTCTAGATGCCAGTGAACTATTGTCGCACGAAGTTCACTCGATTTTCTTCATTGCGGGTCGGATATTTATGGACAAAGATTTTGCAATTTCCATCTCACCAAAATCGGCATTATCTCCATATATCTCCATTTCCTGCTGAAATTTCAGCAAATAATGGGTATTTTCCAGGTTAATTGTCAATAGCCTGTATTGCAGCCAGTTTTTTATTGATTGAATATCTTTCTCTACCATATTCTTTAGTTCTGACCAGTTATTGGCTTCATAAAAAATGGCTGTGTCATCTGCGAAGCCTAAGATTTCACCTTTACTGTCCAGCTAAAAAATTCCATTGACATAAATATTGAACAGAATTGGTCCCAAAACTGTACCTTGTGGAACACCCATTCTAATGTTTTGTGGGCTGCTTAAAACGTCATCAATTTCTACTATCTGTGTTTTATTAGAAAGGTAACTTTTGAATAACTCATTTCCCCGTATTCCCATATTCTCAAGTATTTCCAGAAGCAGTTTATGATCGACTGTGTCGAATGCTTTCGACAGATCCATCAAAACACACAGGCATGGTTTGTTCTCATTTAGTGCGGAGGATATTTTAGACGTCAGAACCAATATCGCGTCTTGGGTGGATACGTTTTCCATAAATCCATACTGATGTTCAGATATCAATTTATATTTAGAATCGTAAGCCGCGAGTCTTTTCTTGAAAATCTTTTCGAATATTTTGGACAGATGGGTGATGAGTGATGTTGGTCTATAATTTGTTATTAAAGTAACATCAACTTTTTTGAGGATTGGGACTACAATTGATCGTTTGAAAGATGATGGGCAAGTTCCTGTTTGAATACATGAAATAATTATGTGTGCTAGTGGTCCTGAAATGAACGGTGAGATGCACTTCAGAATTTCAGAGTTGGTATTATCAATACCAGTGGACTTTTTATTCTTCAGTTCAAAAACGGTTTTGTTTATTCCATCTTCTTCAGTCGGAAAAAGTGGTAGTTGTATGCCATAAATAATTTTGATTTCTTTTTATTTTATTTGCCATTTTTCCCCCTATGGATATGTATTTTGAGGACTGTAACAGTTTATCTATGGAAATGTCTGTCACAGTGGTATATATTTGGGTTTTAGGTCAGCAAATCCAGGACGTCATAATCTCGTGTAGTTTATTCGCAGTGAACTGTATTTTTTCGAGAGAATCATGAGCTAGCTTATCAAAAACTTTCTTGAACACATCATTTACTTCAATTACTTTTGCTGCGTTAACTCAATTATTTATCATATCTCATCTAGTGAATATTCCCGGTGACAGACATGAATGTCTCTGCAAAGGCCATCCGATAGCATATAAAACCCTTGTTCCACTTTCTGTTCAGCGACGTATCACTTTACAACGAAAGACGATTAGCAAATCTGGATGTTATAAGGGGCTTTAGAGAGGTCTCAACGTGTCGAATCTTCGAGTGGTTTGTTGATCGGGCCATGGAGGTCGTTTGGAAACGATCGAATATGTTTCAGAGGAGTGTGCTTCATTATTGTATATAATCGCAGTCATCAAACTCTGCTGCAAAAATGGAGATTGAGAGTGAACTTTGAGTTATCGACCTCTTTCTCTGATTGATAACTTTGCTTAGATTTTTTAAAAACAAATTAATTTACTTTGATAGTGCCAGTCCAATTTTCAGAAGAGTAAATCAACCCAGACTCCAAAAGCTGTTCTAATGTTGGGAATGTACTGAGCCTCAGTTGAGAAAAACTCCACATGTCAATGACATTTGTCTTTGTTGATTTCTTCATTGAAATGAACCACAGCGAATTTTTAGTTTTTTCTTAAATAAAACGTTCAACATTTAATTTCTCAATAACGAATGAACCAATTTTGAAAAAAATTATAGAAATAATAGAGGAACAAAAGACCTTTCAAATGATGTAACATTCAAACCTCCATCACATATACACAGATGCATCGAAAACAATGGACGGCGTAGAAGCTGCCACAGTCAATAAAGAACTTAGTCAATGCTACAAACTACCTTCCATATGTAGCTAGTATTCTGGAAAAGTTTTTGCGATAGTACTGGCTTCAGATCAAGCCATGGTGGGCAATACAGTTAT
>WOGR01003430.1:0-15907 GCA_015342045.1 Leptinotarsa lineolata
AACGTTGCCACGGAAATTATTTAAAGTTTTTTAAAGGATACCATCTAAAAGGAACATTGCTATGGTTTTTATTATCAATACCTCAACTGAAATAAGTTTTGAGTATATTGCAATAAGTTTTGAGTGTATTTCATCGAATTTCGGTAACCACATGATTTTAATTCATTTTATCTTAATTGTTGCAATAAACTAGAAAGCGATAACATTTTTGAATAGAAAATGGAAATAACTTTCAAACGATATATCACAAGCATATACGTCCCATTTAAAAAATTGGTGGTAGTACCTGTCATTCGACAGGGATTGATGGTAGAGGTAGCATTTTTCAGTTGAA
This sequence comes from Leptinotarsa lineolata, assembly GCA_015342045.1. NCBI lineage: Eukaryota > Metazoa > Arthropoda > Insecta > Coleoptera > Chrysomelidae > Leptinotarsa > Leptinotarsa lineolata. The sequence goes on from WOGR01003430.1 coordinate 335, forward strand.
GTATGTCAAAATATAATGTAAATTTGACGTGATTCGGGATTTTTTAAAAATACGTACAGTATGTGTGTATGAACCGAAATAAACTTTTTCGAAACATTTTGCAATTTCTGTGTATTTTTTGAAATAGTTATGAATAGTTTCGGAAATGTGTCTTGTTTCGAGAACTGAAGGTTTTAAAAAAATGCAAGAAAATAAAAAATGAAAGTTACAGTGAATATTTTGCATTTTTGTGCAAATTTTATGAATAGTTAATAAACAAAGGAGTTTAATTTAAAAAACTTAAAGATATACCAATAATTTTCAATGAATTTTTCACCCCAAATTTGTATGTCGGCATATATTAGTAAACGACAAGAAACTCATATTGCTTGTGCGTTGGTAGCATTGGTACAGAATATTTTTCTTTGTTACAGTTCTGTTGAGCGAAGCCATCGAAGACGACAACCTCGAGCTGAAAACGTTGAAAATCACCGATTTCGGACTGGCTCGAGAGGTGTACAAAACGACGAGGATGTCGCAGGCCGGGACATACGCGTGGATGGCTCCAGAAGTCATCAAGAACTCCACCTTCTCGAAAGCGAGCGACGTGTGGAGTTACGGCGTACTCCTCTGGGAGTTACTCACCGGCGAAACTCCCTACAAAGGTATCGACACGTTGGCAGTCGCTTACGGCGTCGCCGTCAACAAGCTGACGTTGCCCATTCCGAGCACCTGCCCGCAGCCTTGGAGAGAGCTCATGGAAAGTGAGTACTTTTTTCATTGTGCGTTGTGAAAAATTCCATTTCAAGAACATTATTTTTCTTGTGAAAAAAAATTTTTTGCTGAAGGAAAAATATTATTATTTTGGGTGTCAGCGCCATAGATTGCTATGGTCATCAGTCTCCTATTTTGATAGGTTCTGTTGATAAGTTCCAGAGCAATGGCTATTCTCAGTGGTTTCTGCCATGTAGGTAACGCAGCAGAATCGACTATTATCATTATTATTGTAAAATACGTTCGACTTCTTCTGGATCTGTTTCAAACCCATTTTTAGATATATTTATTAAAAGGAGAATATTTTTAGAAGCGATATAAGATGTTGCTGAAAAACCTTTACATCATACAGGGCATTATTTTGTCCGCACTAGCGCTAGGTTGTTCTGATTGGTACACGTCGTTGGTAGCTATGCTGTTATATTCTATTCCATTGGAGTCAATTCAGTCGTATAGACATTCTCCCATCACCCCTACCTTCCACCCCACCACCCCTAAAATTATTAATACTAGCACCATATACAGGGTTTTTCAAATTCGATCCTCACCATTGGGACTTTGGAAACTATGAGAGATACGAAGATGGTTAAATTGGGACAAAGTTGCGCATTTGCCTGACTAACAAATTCCGAGTATATCCGGAGATATCCGGAATAAACAGAAATTTCGGAAAATGTTTTTTATTTTTTTCTGTCTTTATTTTTCGAAGGATTCGAGAATAAATTGCACATCCACAATGCCACTTTTTCCCTGCCACATAATGGTGTTTTCAGATTTGCTATCCGACGTTTCGTCTTCCGGCCACCATCATCACCTTTATTTTTTTCTTATGGGCGCTACATTGGATTTTTGCTATTTGAAAAAAATTAATTTTTATCATAATAAGATTTGACTTTGATGTTTCTAAATTTGACTTTCAATTCGTTACACTCAATGACATTTTGTTATTGTACAAGTCATTGAATTTTTGGCGAAAAATGGCTTTCGCAAATGAAGAAAAAAGAGATGTAATACAAATTTATTACAGATACATTGATGGATGTAGCCGTTACTACGTGGTAAGAGATCATCATGAAAAATGAGAAATGAAAATTGTCTACATTTTTTACCACTTTTAAAAATGTCCTTATAGACCAGTGCTAAAGCTTTTAAAAAAGGTAAAAAGTGAAAAAAAATAGTAGGATGAGACCCATTGGAAAAGGAAGGAAATATAATGAAAATGAAAGGAAAAATAAACTACGGTCGATTCGGGGTCGGGAAGTGGGAGGAGGTGAGTTTTTAAGGGTAAAAATCAGTTTATCTCGATTTCCGGAAAAACTACAAGTCTTATGGAAAAAAGTTAAATGGCAAAGTTGTAGGTAATGAAAAGATCTTTAACAAAAAAAAAATTCACGAAATTTGGTGAAAACTTACATTATTATGTGTCAAAGACACTAATTTTTTGGGTTTGAAAAATTTCTTTCACCTTATTTTAATTCAATATCGAAAAAGCACCCCAATTTTCAATCGAAAATTCGTTGAAATCTCTACTTTCTGATAGTGTAAAAAATGTTACTATGAGAAATTTTCTCAAAAAATGCAAGAAAACGAAAAAACCTCGATTCCAAAAATTATTTTTTCATCATTATGTACAATTTAAAGCTGTTTACTCAAATTAACATTGTGATGATAATCTGACACTGAATCAACTAAGATTTCGAAAATATCAATTGTCAAAAATTAAATCATCTTTCATATTGGCAAATCTCCCACCCACAGAAGGTGCAGCAGAACAGCATTGTTACAGGGCATATAATCAACTTCAAACATGGCTGGATAACGAACTGACAGCAACAGATTGGGGCTGGAAGCAATATGAACGAGTCATTATGCCCAAAATTACAGAAAAGGAATTAATTCCTGAAATATCTCAAAATTATTTGCTGCAGCTGTGAAACTGGATGTAACAATTTAAAATGTGGTTGCCGGAAACATGGTTTAAAATGCACAAATTTATGCTCTGAAAAATGCTCTAATTTGGAAAAAAAGTCTGCGAGGAAGTTAATGATTCAGAAGAAATTGTAGATGAAGAAATTGTGGATGATGAAGCAATGCAGACTGGAAATCGGACTGCTAGAATCGAAAAGTTTTGTTGAGTCTAATAACGAAGGAATATCATCGAAGAGACAAAAACTAATGTAGTAAAAGAAAATTATATATTATGAGATTTTCTATGACGAAAGAAATTAGAAGTTAATAAACCAGCTTTTCTTATCGGAAAAAATTGCAGCAGTCACTATTTTTTAAATGAAATTCCCTTCAAATCCTATCTTTAATATTTTGAACAACTATTTTTGCATGTTTTTTTGCATGTTTTTTCGCAATTTTAGAGTTTCATGGTTTCTAACGCTACATGAGTAATTACAGTAATTTGAATAAACAGCTTTCAGTTGTACATAATGATAAAAAAATAATTTTTGAAATTGAGTTTTTTCCGTTTTTTGCATTTTTTGAAAACATTTCTCAAAGTAACGTATATTTTTTACACTATCACAAAGTAGAAATTTCAACGAATAAAAAGCCCACCAAATTTTTTTAAAAAGCAGATATTTTGACGCGTGAATTTTCGATTGAAAATTAGGGTGCTTTTTCGATATTAAATGAAAATAAGGTGAAAAAATAAATTTTCCAAATCAAAAAAATAACACTGTCTTTGAAACATAATAAGGTAAGTTTCGACCAAATTTCGTGAAAAAAAATTTTTTTGCTAAAGATGAAATTTAAAAAAATATTATTATAAATGGACTGACCCATTACTTGATGAAAATTACCAACACTATCCGTGATAATTAAACAATTTTCACAAACATTTTATATTTCTAAACGCGCTTCGCTAACATTTCTAGCGAGGAAGCTACGGTGGTAGCAAAACAAGTCTAGAAATAAAAAATTTTTGTGAACATTGTTCAATTATTATCATGGATAGTATTGTTATTACAATTACTAGAGAAAGTGATATTTGAACAGGCATGATAATCGGCAAAACATTAGTTGATCATTTGACGAAAACTCACAAGGTATAAATTAATATCAATGCAAAACCACAAAAATCGAATCAAAAAGAAAACTTTCTTGTGGATAACAAGTTTTGATATTTCAAAAATAAAACGATCGAAATGATAATTTTACGTCGATTGTCCCAGTTTTTATTCAAAATGAAACTTCAGGCGTATTTTGCCGTAATATCGAACACGACTGACACGAATATTTGTTTATCAAAAAACAAATCAGCAGCAGTTATTAGGTGAGAGGTTCAGACAGCAACAGTATAATGAAGACACATATTATATTTACATTTGGTCAAGTGAATATATAAAGTTAAATTTCGTTTCCAAGAGGACCTTAAGTTACACATATTTATAATGATGAAATATACAAGATATGTTCCAGATTCGCAAAGTTCATAAAAAGATTTTTGTCATAGAAGTAGTTCATTATTTATATTACACGATACTTGCATGTGCATGTAATGGAAGCAAAAAATGTCCTAATAGCTTTTTTTATATCATATTAAATTCCACCTCAAAACGATGAGCAGCCACACTATGTCGCGTATTTCTGATATATACGGCTCTTGGTGGAATCAAATGTGCCAAGTCACTTGAACTACTCCCGTGAAAGTATCTATGAAAGACAGACAAATCTCCAACCTTTCTTTGATGTTCCAAACCATCAAAGTTGCAAGTGATGTTCGTGTCTCCAATTAGGCGGATGGTTCGTTTCTGGATGGAATCCAGCAGCTTCAGGGTATGCTTAGGAGTGGAGCTCCATACATGTGAACAATACTCCAAGAAAGGTCTGATCTGAGCTTTATAAAGCATCAAAATTTTTATAGGACAACTCAAGACTTACCGGAATCACCACCATGTTTATTATGCGATTTTTTGCCGTTTTCATGTTATAAATCTTTCAACGTTTTTGTTACAATTTTCTTCTGAACTAGCCTAAATATTTTTCAGTTTCAGTTTATAGTATTTTTCGAAGAAGTTTTCTATGTAAACTTTTTGTTATATAATCCTTATGAATTATTCATTCTAACATAAAATAACTAGCGCAATATCAGACAACTATTCGATTGAGTCATCAGTGAAAATCAAAATTTGAATTTGAGTTTCTGTCAAAAATAAAACAATGAATATAAATTAAATTTCATCGATTTGAATCATAAAATACTTTTTCTTGTTTTCCGAATTTTTATCGCGTCCCTGTATCGAAAAATTTAATTTTTCAATAAACTGATGATAACTAATAATAATATTTTATACTAGATATGACAATATTTTTGAGAGTTTTCGAAAATGCGATCCATTTTCCCAAAGACGGCGAGAGTATTGACTGGGGATATTGTAAATATCCACAAATTTTCAGTTATTTTATTTCAATTTCATTATGACTTGTAAATCCTATGAAATAGAATTATTCAATATCAACTATGTTATTCACTAGTCTTTTCACACGGAGAAACTAGCTCATACAGTAACATTGATTTCATCCAGATATTTTTACCCAGCCAAGTATATATCATAAGTATAACGAGTTTGAATTGAAGTACAATTAATAAATTTTTGATCTATATTCAAAAACTGATTCACCTCACTACTTACTATATGATTATGGAAAAGAAGAAAGCCAAATTTTTTTCTGGATTTTTTACCGATATTTATTTGTATTTTCCTCTGGAGATGTTGGTTTATAATACTAAATAAATGTTACTTTTGTATGGATTCCAAGTTCAGATAAGTAATTTATATGGAAACAGCATTTTTATATATTCTTCGAAGCTGAAATCGTTTTGGTACCGTTGAACACTATTTATTAGTTCTATTTTTCAATATATCAAGTTTTCTGAATGATATAATACACCGCTTTCGTCAACGAAACGAACTACGCGACCTTTCAATTGAAAGTTCTGTAAGCTGTACTGGTACTGGTCCCAGTACCATTCCTTGAGGACTCCGAATCTTGGTTCATTCATGTTATTTGAACTTGTTCTGTTGATCTGAATTTCAATTGAAACAAAAGCGCTAATGAGTCCCTTCCCTCACCTGAAAAATTACTTTAAAACGTTGCAGCCTAATTACCATTTACCTGAAAGAGTATTTTCTTGTAGTTAACTGTTTACGTCACGCATGGGTGTAATAATGATATGTCACTTGAAGTACTCATTCAAAGAGTAAAGAATTATCCAGTAATCTATTGTTGGCTGTTTTTTGATAATCAGTTCACTGGACACTTCAGTCATCTACCGAGTAATATAATCAATCGTTATTGAAAACAAAACGTAATATTACGTTTTTCACTGGATAAATACTGTAGTTGCAATTTACATTTCTATTGAAACAAAATTTATAATCAATCAATGAATTGTCAATGCGCAACTGAGTGTTGATTCAATTTGGAATGTATTTCAGAAAACATTTCTTTAGAACGTTTCGTTATAAACAAAAGCTTTTAAAATCAAAACAAATCCTAAACTTGTTTATTATTATGAAAATGGTGCCGGAACAAACTTTTACCAAAATTGTTTTTGAAACATTCCTCAATTTATTGATAGTTTTTTCTATGACGCAGTGCGAAGCTTCTTTAGTAAATACTATAAGATGAAATTTTTCCTATATAAAATTACGTCAAAAATCTATCCAAACTATACAATTTTGTGTTGTCAATAATTGTGATATATCCTCTTTCATTGTAACATTTGAAACGACTTTAGTGAACTTCAGTATGATTTCAGGCTGCTTTCTGGATAATAATCTGGGCCGGTTCTATCTATACAAGCGCAGACTCTTATCAAGTTTTCGAAAAATTAGTATATGTAATATATCATTGTTTTCATTCACTTCGAATGTTATCTATTTTGCATTTATTTGTGATACGATTGATATTTTTTTATTATTCTTGTTTCATTATTAGATGCAATTTACTCACAAGGGAACCAAGGGTATACCTTTTCAAATTTGATGACAATAAATGATCATAAATTTTGTTAATTGGTTCAAATTAATACCAGTAGACAAGATATGTCTCCAGAAATAATACTTCGGAGCAACCACTTGAGTCTCGTACGCAGGCGCAGTCACGTCTAGGGTCGGTTGTTTTCCATTAAAATGATGCGCTCCACATTTTTTAGGCCTGTAAGGGATTGGTTGGATCATACTGGTCTGCTCGTTCACCGGATTTGATAAAACCTCGATTTTTTCCTTTGAGGTTATATCAAGAGCTTATGTTACGCAACCTGGGACAATACGGGAACAGAGACAGAATTCACCAAAACTTTTGCTAGCATTACCCTAGAAACATTCCAAAATATTATAAATGAGTTTCAGAAAAGGCTGTTATTTTGTCAGGGAGTTCAAGGAGGATATTTCGTGGTGAATATTTGCTGAAGTGATTTTTTCATGTATAATTTGATTAATTACTAGGTTGAAATAAAATGCTATCGTGTTTCGCCAATGAAATTAATGCTTATCTATTGCAGAAGATGTTACTAATTCATTTCACTTTCCAAAAAACATTTATTTGAAAAAATTTGACACAAAGAGGCGGATTTTCCAAATTCCTAGACCGAAATTCAAACATCAGTAACTCCGGAACCGGTTATCAAAATTCAAAACAGTGAAAGTCGTTATATAGAGAATTGAAATAAGTTTAATACGAAATGGCATAATACCTTCATATCCATAGAAAAAAAGTTAATAGGGTCCCGTCGGTGGCAGGTGATGTCCCACTATTGGCTTTTGCCTCAAAAACTACTAAAAAGGATTTTTTTTACAGAAAATTTTTACGACTCCGATATCTTGCCTATTTCGGAAGTAAAGGAAGGGGGAAATTATTCGCATGATTAAAACGGTGAGTTTTCGGTTAAAATAAAATTGGTTTCAACATTTTTCGATAAAGGTATTAACATTTCGATGCTCTACATCATCCAAATGAGTTGATGGATAAAAAAAGAAAAGCTGTAATAGTTTTGTGTTAGACATTTGCCCTTAGAATCAGAGTTGCCGTGTTCTTTGATTTTTATTTTTAAATAGTCCATCTTATACATTAGAAAACTATGATCTGATTGGAACCCCACGAACAGATTTGGGACATACTTGAATGGCAACACTGATGGTAAATTCAATAAGGATGTGAAGATATTGAAGAGCTTATTTGAACTAACTTTGTAGTTTTACTCAATCTCACCTATTAAATCGTTAATGAGTGAACAAACTAATTCAGAATGAATAATATCGCTCAGAATGGTTTAACTATTTTTTTGAAGTAAAGTGCTACGTGCCCCTGAAAACTCGTACTATTACCACCCATCAAACATTGAAACTAGCTACCATAAGATATGATAAAACATAAATTACGATTTCCAAGGAAAAGTTTTCAATTTAGTGTTAATAATCCTATCTATAAACAACTGATTTAATTTAATGATTGTTTATAATAAGCCAGGTGTGCGAAGCAGATAGATAATAAACTATACCTGAATAAATTGTTGTCATAATAAAATTTTAATTCAAGTGGACAGTATATCACGGAGTTTTTATTGATGATAGCGAAAATAGGAATGATGTCAATGAAAAAAATGCATACCAAGTGGCATTCAGATGCAGATTTCTGACCATACTCAATTTGAGTTTATTGCGCGATGAAGATCGAAGGTATTCGGTATTCAAAATATACATCTAATTTATAGATAATGCCATGACGTAACAAATTGACCTTTATAATGAACAGAATTTTTTGCATATATTTCTCAACTGTTTGCAAAACTTATACAATTTTCAACTCCAAGGAAATATGTATTTCTGAAGTGAAATTTTATATTATTTCAATAACTTGAACACGATATTCAATAGTAAAACGCGTTCTACGGTTTTTTTAAATATTTTGTGAAGATCTCACATAGGTTTCACTTGAATATTATATTATGGATTTTCATCAATATCGGCCAATTCCATCACATACATATTATATACATAACATGGTTTGGTAGTTGGATGTGTGTATCTGCAGGTACAAAAAGTGTATAAGTGAATGATTTAATTAATCATTGAAATCGAGTTTGAAGTCACAATTTAACTTAAATCCGAATTTATAGTCGAAATTCAATGAAATCCTGAGTGTGAATTCAGAATTTAACAAAAATTCCGAGCCTGAAGTGAAAATTACAAAAACTATTATCAATATATTCCAACTTCAATCTCTCGGAGAAAGAAGAAAGTTTCCTGAAGTTATATGGGAAATTTTTTTAAAATAATGTATGATGAATTTAATGAATATATAAATCATTATATCACCAAAAAGATTGCGAATTTTGTTCGAGAGAGTATACTATTATCGTATGCCATTACTCTGATCGTGTTAGTGAAATTATTGGAGGTTGAGACAGATGGTATTCGTAAGTATAATTCAACTTCTTTCATAATTTTCTTCGTTCATTTTCGAGCCAGTATACCTATATTATGATTATAGAAAGGTGAAAAACTCTTGACCTTCACTAATTTCTGACCAATGTTGTCAAGACTAACTTATGCTGAAATGAAAAATCAAAATTGTATAGGCGAGAAGCATTTTTCCTTTCATGAGGAGTGTTGAAAAAATTTTTGCTTGAATCATCCTCAGTAGGTATTCAAGAAATAAAGTTACTACACTGAAAATCTTGAAATAATTCGTCAACACATCAAGTTGCGAACTAAAGCATCATTATAGAAGTTGACATTTACAAATACACAAACATAATTTCAATAAAAATTACTAATCACGTGATAAATTTTTATGAACGTAACATAGCAAGTATCTTTTATTGAAAACAAATTAAATGTATTCGCTTTTCAAACTCATATGTCTTCTTGGCGATATCATCCAAAATGCAATATTTATCGCAAGGTTTGTATGATGAAATTCACAATAAAATATTTCTCTTTGCTAAAAATCCATAGTTGATAATGATAGTAATAATAATGAAGGTCTTCATTTCCCATCATAATAAACTTTAATAAATTGCAAAAAAAAATCAATATGGTGGAAAAAGGCCGGAGATCAGATGAGCTGCTCGCAGCCTCTGTTATTATTCTCAAGCCGATTATTAGGATTTGTCAGTATAAATATGTAGCATAGCATAGCAGGTCTACTATTTTTCAACATTTTGAAAATCAATGTTTGCTGGTACAGCTTGTCAAATATAGGAAGAGGTTTGAAAATTTCTAATCTCTCTCTCTCTCTTTCGCTGCTCTCTCTCTAGAGGGAGAGAGAACAGAAATTCCCAAACTTCTTCCTATATTTGACAAGCTGTAGGGTCCGATATAAAACTACAAACTATGAGAAAATTATTGTATATTTTACAATGCGAGAATGAAATTTGAAATTTTGTTTGGAGAATAACGCAGATTGTTTGCTCTCTAACTTTGAAAAGCCTAACTGGGTTATTTCGTATTGAAACAAATAATCCCCCAATATGACATCAATTTTACAGAAACAATCTTACGAATGTTTGAAATAATATAAAACGGAATCTATAGATCACATAAGCACATAACTATCTTGGTCAAATATCAAGAGTACCTATTGATCAAAATGATGTCATAACTTACACAATTTCAACTAATTTTTCTGGTTCTGATCATTGTTTGAGATTCGTCTGAAACAATTGAAAACAATCGATAATAAACAAGTCTTGCATCCTTCTCCAAAAAATTTGCTGCGTCAGTTATAGGAAAACGAGTCCTTTAGTGACGCCACTGTGTAAACAATTTTCGAAAAATCGTAGTTATAGATCCGCCACTGTATCTTTTAAGCATCTCTAGCGTTAAGTTGTTGGCAGTTGGCTTTGGTGAGGTCAAGCAAGTTGGACTTGTTCACCTTTTAGTAACGGCTGGAGAAAGCTGACTGCGATGTCTTCAACTCGCGACTTCCAAATCTACACGAGATCGTAATGTAGCTATCTTTTTCTTGGATCCTTCATGTCTGTCGTATATTCCACACCTACTGGATAGTATTATTCACGTAACTATTTTATCTGAACCCACTGAAGGTTACTTTACTCAGTGTGTTGTGAATTATAGAAGTTCGCTTCCGTACGACTTATTCATCAACAAGTAACTGAAGTAAATCCTTATTGCTTTTGTTCTCGAATGTAAGAGCATTAACAATGTATTTTTGAATTCATACACTCCAGTCATTTGCTTAGATTTATATGAAATAACTTCCTCTTGACTTCAAATTTGTTCTGCCTATTTTTTTAATTACATATTTCATTCCCCTTATGCAATTATCGAAATTAGTTACATTTTTTAATCAATTGATAAAAGACAACTAAACTGAAAGTATTACATCAAGTAAAATATCGAATATGTCGATACGTTGAAAAATTTGAAAGTAGCTTATTTCAAAACATAAAATTTTCTAAAGTAGCTATGTACTTTGAGTTTTGAGGATGCCAGAATGGGGAAAGATGGTTCTCGATCTCAAGAGGTAATACCACCCAGGAACTCTAATTTTAGATATACATTGAATAAATTTTCAATTTTAATGGAGCACAACCCATAAATCCAAATACAAACAGTCTATTTTTCAACAAAATGAACACTGATATTGTAAATTGTGTTTTATGCGCTGTAATCGCTATAGCAAAACCAGATTTTTAAGAGAAAGAGAGAGAAACATATACTTTATTGTCCAAGAAATCAAGGTCTTATTGACAAAATATGTTAGGAAAAGAAAATACTAATCAGTTAAAAAACAAAACATACATGTCAAATATAATATAAAATGAGTAGGTAATTTAAAAAAAATAGATAAAAATTAACCAAAAAACCAAATGAAATGGAAATAATACATACTGAGAATAAAATCATATCTAAAATCAAATCAGTTGCTCGGTCTGTAGTAATAAATTTATATCAAGGTTTGGTGAAAACACGGGGAAAAATATAACACTTTTTTACCAAATAGTAATTCTAAATCAAATAAGATCAATGATCTGCCTCTCTTCATTTCAATAAAAAAAAACGAAGAAAAAATATTTTCGTTAATTGCATATGAAAGAAGACTTCACACTGAAATGGTTTTTAATATATGAGTTATTTTTCACGAATTTTCACTGTAACAAAGCAAATGTCCCCTGCATGCCATATTGACGTTTTAATAATGATTGAAGTTTTATTAATGACTGAGTAACTCGTTTTTTGAATATTTCCAAAAGATGAGGATGGGGAAATGAAATTTAGTGTTTTCACTAGAAACTTCCGGAAGTCCGTCCAAAGATTCAGAGCTTTTTTTGTAAGCGAAATTTTATATCAATACTTCTTCATATATTACTTGGTGTACGTATCTGTGTATGATATCTATTTCGGTTCCATTGGGAATACCTGTTAATCAAACTGAATAATTTGTTTCTTATTCCAAGTTCATAATTGAAAATTGTTTTATCAGGACTTTTTCATCCAGTCTATATTTGAGAAAACTTCTGTGCATAGGTTGAACATGTTAGTGATAACAAGGGTAGGTGAAATTCCCTATATATGATAACAATAGAACTTGGAAGAATTAAATTTTTTATCACTGAAAATTGGTAAAACTGTTGAGTTACTTCTCTTTTTCATATTGTCTCTGAATACCAGGACCTAAAATGCCATCAAAATGATTTAAAGATCTTTCATTTCATGGGACTCAATTACTGAAATTTTCAAAATATTTTGTCGTTTCTGCTCTATTCATCACCTATATTCACTTGAAACTGTTTCAGTTCTCACCTCATAAATATATAAGGAGTTGAATATGCGATTATTTTACAAACGATATGAGTTTTGGTCTTCTTCATCTGAGCTGGGTCAAAGTTTTATCTATGTTAAAAACCGTGAACTGGAAATATTTTTAAATTGGTAGTGAAAAGCTGGTTCTTGTCTACTTTTCATTGTACACAGAAATGTGATTTTATATACTGAATACCGGCCCTCAAACCAAAAATTATGGAGATACAACTCCTATATGAACAAAAATGAATTGTATTCATATCTACCTTCATCCCCTTCATATTTTCCAATTTTAGTTTGAGACCACCAAAACTTTTCAAATTTTCAAATTCCACTTTGCTCCACTAGGTCACAAACACACTCTTTTTCAGGATGTTATACATTCGATGATTTATACCTACTCTTTCCCCTCTGAATGCAATATAAAAGTTGGAAAAACATGTATTTTTAATTGATAATAAATGATCGAAACGTTGGGAAATGATGAATGAAGCGAAATGTAGAAATTCTATTTTCGAATTTCGAAGTTTTCATATTATTTTTTGCTTTACTCCATGTTACACCATATTTATTATCTCTAATTTTTCAGTAATTCCAAATATTATGACAAAATGTCAAATAATATTCCAAAATCAATGTTCTCTCGTGCATCCAAATGACTGATTAAATGTAATTTGTACCAACGATCCAATTGCCAATCCAAAACAAGTTTTAAAAAGTTATAATTTTCATTACTATTTATGAGGATTGCATATGCACTAATGTGATGGAAACAGATAATAAAATAATAAAAAAACTGAAGTTGTGATAATAATGTGGAATTTTGTCATACATTTATAATAATTCATTTGTTTATCCAATAATTATTACCCCTTTCCGTAAAAACATATGTGACAAAATCGGGCCCTAAAATCATAATTCAACTCATATTCTCTCGAACAATTTTCAAATCAATATTTCATTTTGTTCTCAAAAAGTTTCTGAAAAGTACTCAATTTTCAAAACAGTCTCGAACTTCATTTAAAACTCTTGATAGCTATCTGAAAGATGCACTGTAAAGTGAAATAAGTTGTTGAGCATCCCAAAGATAATCTCTTCTCAAAACATATAGTTATTGTGATTAAATTGGTTTGATAAAGTATATAAAACAATCGAATGTCTATTTACGGTAACTTGATCTCCCGACTATGGGCCGGCCAGCGCCGAGCTGTCTGATGTACAAAACAACGCATACACGAGAACTTGATGTATACCTTTCCTTAATGCAGAAAATAAGAAATTCTCACAACAGGTGCTCGAGAGGTGAACACCTGCACAAACCATAATAAATGTCTATTTAACCCAAAAATTTACACAATGAATTTGTCATTTCGAGAGGGACATTCTCAGTTAACACAGAGATCTGAAAGGCATTAAAGGATCTCGAGTACCTAAATTATTAGGGTATTTTTGGCAAGGAATTACTGGAAAATTTCGGGGCAACTCAGTGGCGGAATATAAAATAACAGTAATGGTTACAATTATCGGTGTAATACACACTTTGAAGCATTTCTCCGTCATATTTATTCGCTCCTAAAGAAGTACGGCGGATGTAAAGGTATCACTAGTTTACAGTTACAAGAAAACAAACTAAAAATTTTATGGGGAGATCGTTCGAAGATTCATTACTGACACTGTTTGAAATTAATGAGAGATAGAGAACAAAAACTGGAACATTAATGATGTAGATCTGATATAATCAATAATATATTCAAGAGAGATATGCCTGAGGAAACTATTATATAGCGAAATACATGTTACGTTTTTGTAAAACTGTTAAGTGAAAATATCATAAAGTGTTTCTTGAAAACGTTATGAATTTTCATCACATATAATCTAAATAATCCAATTATATAACAGTAGAAACATGTCATTACGTTTGGAAAGTAGTGAAATATCAAAACTATATTCTCCAGTAGCACTATATTCTCCAGTAGTTCATGATTATTATGCTCATTAGGAGTCAAAAAACGTCATGTTTTGTGAAAATAACACGCCAGACACGATGAATTCAGTAGACTTTGTGGCACCATAACAGTGGGTTTCCCAATACCCAACGATTATTTTGGATAGATATAGCGATATTTACTGAAATACTCGATTATTCCTTGTTCATTTAAGCTTAAGACATTTATTGAAGCGTGTCAAGGGTAAGTGGGTTACCAGATTACATATTTTTCAGGTGACTCACCGAAAAAACTCAATGCACAGTGCAATAATCCAAAATAAACGGCGAAAAACACCACGGGCACATCACACTACAAACTCAAAGAAAGTTAAACTGAATCTAGAGATCGACTCACAAAGACGACTGCGTGGATTTACGTCTTACGCTAGACTGTTGGAACATTGCCACCCTCTACCTCAACTCTACCTGTACCTGTGAAGGTGTGGGGTCCGAGATGACCAATGAGAAAGGACCGAACTCCTTGACACGTGCTCTCACAATAGCTTAAGTGAGTATTGTCAAAATCCATTGTGCGCTTCCAATGGCTTTTTACGAAAACAACCACACAATCGTTTTGGAGGAGGATTCTTTCCAGCAATTCGAATCGAGGAAAGTTAAGATTTTAAATTGATGTAGATGAATAGCTTGGCATGACCCGTCTCATTCATTCACACCAATTAGTGGTGAGTAAGTATATGTACATTTTCAGTTCATTTGAATACAAGGTGTCATCGAAAAATACGTGGGCAGCATTCTGCAATGTCAATCTCGTAATAAACCGGTTTGGTTTCATCAGAAGTTACTAGATAAACATTATCAGAGGTATGACACACCACAAACATATTTTTCTGGTTGTTTCCAGATAACTTTGAAACATAATTTGTATCATTAGATGAAATTAATAACTTGAAGGGGTTATATTTTATTAGGAGTGTTTAATTCTTTCGGAAAGAAAGTTTTTGGCTTTCTACTACTCCATCTTCATACAAAAATGTGGGAATCTTCCAAAGAAAGGAAGGAAGCAATCATTTTTTAAAAAAATGAAATACC